>QRDG01002180.1:0-234668 GCA_012064385.1 Puccinellia tenuiflora | reverse complement strand
ATGAGGAAGAATATGAACCTATGCCTAAGAGAACATTATTGATAATGATTTTAAAAATGATGAAGAACATGGTTTGGACATGCTATATGATAATGCTTTAGATGATGGTCCTATGCTTATTGATAATCCTCCATATGTTTTTTACTACTTTATGTGAGGATAAAAATGATATACTTGCTGCTTGTGATAATACTCTCACTCATGAGAGTCCTACTTTATTTTTGAACTCTCCTATTCCACCATATAGGAGGAAACTTGCTTTGATGATACTATGCCTCCTATATATGATGATTATTATGATGAATGTGATCTTTTCAGTCCACCTACTATTGAGCATAAAGTTTATGATTATGATATGCTTCCTATATTTGATGATTACAATGATGATTATGAATGTTTTACTCCCACTATTACTAATGAGAAGGATTTTACTTATGTGGAGAGTAATAATAATACTTTTATGCATGTGAATCATGACAAGAATGCTTTATATAATACTTATATTGTTCGGTTTGTTCATGATGGCACTGAAATTTATTATGAGAGAGGGAAACATGTCTCTAAATATCTCAAATATACTATGTTTACTCTCTTTATGTTGAAGGTTTTAACGTTGCACTTGCTTTACCTTCCTATGCTAATTACTATATGCTTCATTGATTTATTTATTACAAGATCCCAATGCATAGGAAGTGGGTTAGACTTAAATGTGTTTCATATTTTTCTCTTGATGCTCACCTTTGCGTTTCAACTCTTATTCCTATGTGAGCATCATAAACTATCATGGCTGTCCAGAAAACAGATTCCTAAGCTTCACTGAGAAAAATGTTAAAAATCACAGATGGGGAATTTTGACCTGAAATTTACGACGAAATATTCAGCTATTAATACACATTTCATTAGTTCAAAGTTTTCTAATTTGAGCAACGTAAGTGCCTCTGAAAATTCACTCTTTACGGGCTGTCCAGTTTTTGACAGATTCTGTCTTTATTTGCATTACTCTCATTACTTGTGTTTTGTGCGGTTCTTTTGATCAAGGAGCATTACACAACCGTAGTTACAGTAGCTAATGTTTAGAATCAATTCATGATATGTCTTGCTGTACCTATATGGAATTAGTTTATGGAGACACAACCCCTCTAATCAAGTTTTATGATGAGTTTTCTGTAAGAAATTTCAAGTGGAAGAGTTGAGGGTGATGAACAATGATCAAGAGGGACAAACACTAAAGCTTGGGGATGTAACCCCTAAGCTCACCCTACATACAAGAATTTAAGCTTGGGGATGCCAAGCCACCTCACTCCAACCATCTTGGTACACAGTAAGTAAGCCTAGCTATATGGCTATAAAGAAAGCGCTTTACGGGAGGCAACCCGGTTGTTTTTACTTTTGATTTTCTTTGTGTCCTCTTGCTGTAACAAGGGATTTTTCCTTAGCTTAGTTTCTGGAATTTTTAATTAAAGTGCCAAGTTTTACCCATTTTGGTTTGACAAAGTTGCTATTTCTATTCGGAGATTTTATTCCTGCACGAAGTCTGTGCACGGTTTGATTTTCATTTTTATTCTGTAACTCCGAATGATCTGAGATTTCAACTGTAACTGCAACTTTTATCCTCTGCATGACTGAAGTTTTTCACAATTTTTCAAGCGAGCGTAAGTAGGACAGACAAATACGTTTTGCTGCTTGCTGTTTTTTCTGGACAGATTCTGTCCGTATTGTTTTATGCTTGTTTTGAACTTTTAAGTTGAATCTTTTTGATCCAATTGAGTTTATGAGTAGGCATACAACATTATACACTTTATGGACATTCATATGTATTTAGTCCACGGATTATATGCAGCAAGAAACCTTAAGCTGTTGTTAGTATATCTTTGGATGCGAATAGTGACCGCATGAAGTGTCCATAGATGTGGAATATGAACTTTAAGGTGTGCTTTTTGTAGCCCTACATAATGGATTGGTGTTCTTTATCCAACCAGAAATTAATTCAGAGTAGCATAATGAGGAGGAATTATCTATGTATTCAATTATATTATTATTGTTGGAGAGTGTCCACTAGTGAAAGCATGATCCATAGGCCTTATTTCCAAAGCACCGTTTACACCTTTGTCTTATCCTGTTGCATTAAAGAGGATTGGAACACTTTCACATTCTTGTTTTGTTACATTAAACTTCTATCCATTAAATCAACCATCTGTTTTTTAAACTTGTCTAGTGCATAATCAACTAAAACTTGTGACACTTTAGTTGTAAGGAATAGATAACTTTTCCTTCTTGCTCCTGCGGATCGATACCCTACTTCCACATTGAGAGGTGCTACAATGATCCCCTGCTCTTGGGGTTATCAGTCTTCAACCTTCTTCTTCCTGGACTCGCGCCGGTGGGTTTCACCATCTTCCCTGTTGTCGTCGTCAACAGCAGCGTATTTGTTTGCACAAGCCAGTAAGCCGCCCAAGGTTTCTGACTCATCGTTGTATATCATGAAGCGGAAAGTCATCCCCTTCCTTAGAGACTGCTTGAAGGCATGGATCCTGAGTTTCTGAGACGCCCTCGCAAGCGTTTTTCATTTCACTCCATCATGAAACGAATTCACGACTGGACTCGTTCTTTTGCTGCACACACTGCTGTAAGTCGAAAATCGACTTGGGGCACTTATACGTGCCTGGAAGTGCTGAATAAAGACGCTCTCATGTCACTCCAGGTATGAACTGTCCTCTCCGGCAAACCTTCAATCCACATACGTGACGTCCTGGTTAACATCAGGGGCAAGAATCGCACTGCAGAGTCGGCGTTTCCTTGGTATATGTCGCAGACACTGACGTAATCTGAGAGCTAGGTCTCAGGATTAGCCGTACCACTGTACTTTTCCACCATCTTTGTTACCTTCGACAAAGTAGGAGGTGGGATTTGCTCTCTGATAGTTCTGCCAAAACACTTGGGGACGAGGTATTGGGCGTCTCTAGCTGACTTCCTCTCGATTAGGCTTCGAACATATTGGGACGGCGGCTTATCAATTGATTTTCCTCGCCTTGATTCTTCCCTATGACGGTTTTGGCTCACCCGACTCATGTTGCGCGGAGGCTTGGAGTCCTTTGCCGTCGTGGAGGGGGTATGTACTTGGAGGGGTTATCTCCCTCTTTTCGTGGTGGAGGCAGCAGTGGAGGTGGCATATTCTCTCTGTTATCCCCCCTTCGAGGTGGATTCTCCCTGTCACGTCGTCGCTTCTGATGAGGTGGTGCCGCCTTTTTCTTGCGAAGGTCCTCCTTTCGCTCCCGGCTTCGATGTCTCACCCGGCTGTTGCCAGCTTCGCGATGGGTGATGAACCTGTCCGGGACTCCGCCCCCTTAGGTGCCTGCTTGTCCTTCGGGTTCTTATTTCCGCCCTTGTTGTGGCTGCTTGAGCCGGCTGGATCATCGTCTAGGTCTGCAGGTGCGGCAGCCATCGGCTTTTTGGCCGTCGAGTTGCAAAGACGAGAGTTGTCAAATAGCCGTCCTGACTTGACCTGCGAGTCGTTCTGCTGCTGCTGTGCAACTCCAATAGATAAGCCGAATATTTGAGGCGAGCGTCGTGGTCTAATGATTTATCGAACATGACCTCCTGGGCCGCCTCCATGTTTTTGGCGGGGGTGTTGAAGTAACACAAATTGGTCACCGGATCACGTCGGTGGTGGTACTTTCTCCAGACCGAGTTGACATGGTCGGCTTCCCACTTGCTGTGGAAATCCAGCTTCTTGTGCAGGTTCTTGTCGCGAGCCGGACGGAAAACATCGTTGGCCCCCTTTTCTCTCTGCTTCCGGATGAATCCGTCTCCTTGTTTGTGAGATCGACTTCACGCTCTGCTATCTGGGCTGCCTGTTCTTCCAGTTGGGCGCGACGACTCTCCATGTCGGCTAACGATGCATCAGGAGGAAGTGGAGTTAGCAGTTTCTGATACTTTGCTATCCTTTCTTCGCACTCCTTCTCTATCGCTGCCTGGGCATTAATGTCGTCTCCAGGAGCCGGCAATTTACTACTTCCCTTCATTGGAGCCAGCTGTGGCATAAAGTCCATATTCGATTTCCGGCTTCTGGAGTTTTTTCTTCGCCATGGCGGCTTTCGAGGCATTGGGGTCATCCTTTGGATCAGAGACGACATCGCCCATTAAGACCTCGACAGGGCGTTGTCGGCACAGTGGAAACCAGGGTACCACGGGCCGGCCTGCCAGAGCCCACAAGATTCTTTGGATGATTTTCGCTAAGGACCAGGCTCTCCAAGCCTGGCGAGCCTCGCGAGGGGTTCTTTTCTCCTCGTCGAGGATTCTCTCCCTTGGCGAGGGATCGCAACTCGACAAGGTGTCTCCGACGCCACCCGCAATTCTGCTAAGGACCAAGCCGAAGGGCTCGGCGAGGCTTTTTGCCTCGCGAGGCTCCTTCCTCATGAAGCCATCTCTGCCTCCGCGGCAGAGCGCACATGGGCTCTGCGCCATGTGCAGAGTGACGCGCGCGCCTCGCGCGATGACGACGACGCCGCAGTTGCCGTTTCCATGTATAAAGGAGTCAACAAAGCAGCACCAAGCAAAGCGGACAACGAGTATTGCCACTTTGGTGATAAGGGAACCGTCTGCAGCTACGCTCCAAGGGCGACGTCACCTGTGGACCCGTTCCACCTCCGCAGCGCCAGCCCGCCGCCCGTTGGACGGTGGCCTTTTCCAGCTTTGGTGACGCCGTCCCTGCCATGGACCGCGTCCATGGCCTTCACCTTTCTGGTGGACTTCACCTTTATTGTGCACCGCGCCTCCTCCTTCGTCGCCATGTGGTAACCCTTCCCGCCCAAATGTTTGGGCGGAAGAGGTCCGAGACGCCTATAAAAGGAGGGGAGGCACGCCCGTGCAAAGGGTTCGATTCCCTGGAGAGCTCGACGCTGGTTCGCATCCTAGCTCAAGATCTAGGGTTAGCCATTGTTCGCCACCTCGAGCTCGACAAGCTCTCCTTGTACTGTAAACTCTCCAAGCAGTGCAATACACCAAAGCAGGACGTAGGGGTTTTACCTCCAAAAGAGGGCCCTGAACCTGGGTAAGACCGTGCGTCCATCTCTGCAGTGTTGTCCCGCAGCGAGTCCGACGAGCACCGTCGCCAGAGCACGTTGAGGGTTGTTTGATTCCGCGTTCAGCCCCTTACTCGATCCTTCTCGAGACACACCCAGTTCCTGGGACAGTTCTCCGACATTTGGCGCGCCAGGTAGGGGGCTGAGGCGCATCTTCAACCTCGACGTAGCCATGGCCGGCCCTTCTCGCGCCGAACGACTCGCTCGCCGGACGGCCAGCGCCGCCACCGCTCCTCCTGCTGGTAACCCGCGCGGCCGCCCGCGCGGGAGCGCCGCTCCGGCGCGCCGCGTCGACCCGAGCCCCGCGTCGAGCACCCGGAGGACGACGACATCGACCATGCTGAGGACGACCTCGGCGAAGAGGAGGCCTCCTCCCTGCACCCGTCGCGGGACCGTGCTGCCTCCTCGCTGGGCCGCCCTGCGCCCAGCCCGGCGACTGCGCTTCTCATGGCGCAGGAGCTGCTGCAGTACCGTCCCACGCCGGAGGCTCAGGAGGCCTGGCTCAACCACGTCTCCGAACTCATCAGCGCCGCTCGCGCTGCCGCACCTGCACCGTCTCATTCCCTGGTTCCTTCCGCGCTCGTGGGGGACGTGGCGCACGGCGCACCTCCCGCTCCTCCTCGTCACCCTGCACCTGCTCCAGCTCCACCGGTTCCACCGCAACCTGCCCCAACGGGGGCTCCTCCTCGCGATGGCCGCGATGCATCGCACGCGTCGTCGCCGCACGACTGCCAAATCGTGCAGCGAGCCCCTGAGGACTGCACGCGTGAGCATCGAGCGCGGGCAGGAACGCCGCAACCCGCGCCGTCCAGGACGTCGCCACCGCCGGGCGCCACCTCCGCGCCACCCTTGCCAACGGCACAGTCACCTACGGCACGACGGCCGCGTTCACTCGCAGCCTCCGTCGCGTCGTCTGGCCGGTCCAAGTTCAGGCCGACCTTCCTCCGCGCTACGACTGCAAGAACAACCCCTGGAGTTCCTGCAGCTCTACACTCTGGCCATCCAGGCCGCCGGGGGCGACGACAGGGTCATGGCGAACTGGTTCCCCATGGCCCTCAAGGACTCTGCGTCCTCATGGCTCACCAACCTCCCCGCCGAGTCCATCAACACCTGGGAAGAGCTCTGCCGGTGCTTCGTCGCCAACTTTAAGGGCACGTACGAGCGCGGCCTCACCTACAACGACCTCCGCGCCGTGCGTCAGAAGCCCGGCGAGACCCTCCGCAAGTACATCCAGCGCTTCAGCCAAGTACGCAACAAGATCCCCAACGCCACCGACGCACAGGTCATTTCGGCCTTCCAGGCTGGGGTCACAGATGTGCGGATGCTCGAGAAGCTTGGCATCCATGACAACATCACCACCGTCGTCAAGCTCTTCGACTTGGCGGACAAGTGCGCCAAGGCTGAGGAGGGCCACTTGTTCATCAAGAACGAGCCAGGGGATCCCGCCGAGGGGTCCAAGAAGAAGAAATCCTCGGAGAAGCGCAAGACCTACTGCAGGTCCTCGCGGCTGAGCCCGACGCCAAGCAGCCTCGCCAAGCTGCCACTCCAGCCGCGGGACCTGAGAAGAAAGATGATCGCCCCTTTTGCATCTACCACAACAGGCATTCTCATGCCACCGAGGACTGCTACGACCTCAAGAGGCTTCGCGAGGCTCGAGGCTCGCGAGGCAAATGATCGGCAGCAGGGCCGCGGAGGCGTGCGGAGGCCGCGGCGGCCGCGGGGGGCGACGCTGGAACAACAACTACAACGACAACTACTAGCAGAACCCCCAGGCCAATGCTGTACAGCCCGCGAACGACAACCTGCCTGCCGAAGACTGACGAGGGCTACCAGGTGCCTCGCGGGGCCGCTTGCATCCTCGGCTGGGGCTCAGGCCCCTCGCTCCAACCGCCACTTCAAGCAACTCGCTCGCGAGGTCGCAGGCAGCCCTTCCTGGAGTTGAGGCCTCCAGGCCTCTCAAGTGGTCCCAGTGCCCCATCACCTTCGACTCCAGCGACCACCCCAAGTCCACTTCGACTGTTGGCACCATCCCGCTGGTCTGCACCCCCAGCATCAACAACATCGCCGTCTCTAAGACGCTCATTGATGGGGGTGCCGGCCTCAACGTCATCTCCGTCGAGACATTCGAGAAGCTGCAGGTGCCCTACGAGCGGCTCATGCCCACCAGGCCCTTCTCGGGAGTGACAGAGGGTCTTACCACCCCTTTGGGGCAGGTGAGGCTCGCCGTCACTTTCGGCACCCAGGCCAACTACCGCACCGAGCTGATCGACTTCGACGTCGCGCACATCGGCCTCCCCTACAATGCCATCCTCGGCTACCCCACCCTCGCCAAGTTCATGGCGGTGACCCACCACGCCTACAACCTCGTCAAGCTCCCTGGCTCGGGTGGCACCATTGTCATCCGCGGCGTGGTCTCGGACGCCCTGTACGCTGCGCAAGCGGCCTACAAGGCTGCCGCGGTGGCGTCACCCGCTGACGAGGACGAGGAACCCCTCTCGAGGCCCCCCGCAAAGAAGAAGCAGCTGTTCTCTTAGGAGAAGGCCGCGACAAAGCAAGTGCCTCTTGAGGCAAACGGCTCGGGGGCTAGCGTCACCATCGGCGCCAACCTGCCTCCCAAATAGGAAAGCGCGCTCGTCGCCTTCCTCAGGGCAAACTCTGACATGTTCGCATGGACACCGTCAGATATGTCCGGGGTACCGAGGGAGGTGATCGAGCACCACTTAGCCGTGTGTCCAAACGCACGCCCCGTCAATCAAAAAGCGCGGCGCCAGGCACCAGAGAAGCAAGACTTCATCATCAAGGAAGTAGACAAGCTGAAGAAGGCCAGCATCATCAAGGAAGTGGTCCACCCCACTTGGCTCGCCAACGGTGTGGTTGTCCCCAAGCACACCGGAGGAAGCCGCCTCTGCATCGACTTCACCGACCTCAACAAGGCCTGCCCCAAGGACCCCTATCCCCTCCTGAGGATCGAACAGATCGTGGACTCCACCGCCGGCTGCGCACTCCTCTGTTTTCTGGATGTCTTCTCTGGTTACCACCAGATCAAGATGGCGAAGGAAGACGAAGAGAAGACAGCATTTCTCACCCCTTGTGGTGTGTTCTGCTACGTCTGCATGCCCTTCGGCCTGAAGAACGCCGGCGCCACTTTCCAGCGCCTCATGAGGATCGCCCTGGGGGCTCAAATGGGGAGGAATGCAGAGGCCTACGTCGACGACATCGTGTTCAAGACTCGCGAAGAAAACACACTCATCCAGGACCTTGAGGAGACCTTTGCCAACCTGCGCAAGGTCAACATCAAGCTGAACCCCGCCAAGTGTGTCTTCGGGGTCCCTTCAGGCAAGCTCCTCGTCTTCCTGGTGTCCCACCGCGGCATCGAGGCCAACCCCGACAAGATCAAGGCCATAGAGCAGATTCAGCCTCCTCGTCGCCACAAGGACATGCAGCGCCTAGCGGGATGTATGGCCAGTCTCGGCCGTTTCATCTCCAAGTTCGGCGAGAGGGCGCTGCCCTTTTTCAAGATCATGGAGGTCCGGTCCCTTCAAGTGGACCCCTGAAGCAGCAAAGGCCTTCGAGGACCTGAAGAAATACCTGGCGAGCCCACCCATCATGGTTGCCCCACGCCCTCACGAGCCTCTGAAGCTGTATCTTGCAGCCACTCCTCAGACGGCGAGCGCGGTCTTGGTGGCTGAAAGGGAAGAGCCAGTCCTCGCCAAGCAGACCTCTGCCTCGCCAAGCCCAGAACCCCCCGACAAGGAGGCACCCTCGTCAAGCATCCAGCCTCCTGCCGAGCCTCCCCAAGTGGGGCCTCAAGAAACCCTCGTCGAGGACTCCACCGAGCCTGGAGAGGAGTCAGACGCTACCACACCAACGACTACCCTCGTCGAGCATCCCGTGTACTTCGTCAGCACAGTACTGCGGGACGCCCGCGAGCGCTACCCCATGCAGCAAAAGCTCCTCTTCTCGCTCCTCATCGCCTCCAGGAAACTGCGCCACTACTTCCAGGGCCACCCCATCAAGGTGGTCACCTCATATCCCCTAGAGCAGGTCCTGCGCAACCCAAACGCGACAGATCGCGTCGCAAGCTGGGGCATAGAGCTACAACCCTTCGAGCTGGAGTTTGACACCACCAGGGTCATCAAGGGCAGGGCGCTGGCTGATTTCATGGCCGAATGGATGGACACGCGTGAAGAGGAGCCTCAAGAGGAGGAGGTCACAGCCTCAGGAGGGACGACACCAAGCCACTGGACCATGCACTTCGACGGCGCCTTCGCGGCCAGGAGTGCAGGGGCTGGTGCCGTCCTCACCTCACCGACAGGCGACAAGCTCTACTACGCCGTCCAACTGTGCTTCAAGGACAATGACAAGGTCTCCAACAACATTGCTGAATATGAAGGCCTCCTCGCCGGGCTCAGAGCCGCCATCGCCCTCGGCATCAAGTACATCCTCATCAAGGGCGACTCCCAGCTCCTCGTCAACTTCTCCAACAAAAGCTACACGCCAAAGGACACCTACATGGTGGCCTACCTTGAAGAGGTACGCAAGCTGGAGAAGCACTTCAGGGGCATGGAGCTCAAGCACATCCCGCGGGCAGAAAACCAATAGGCAGATGAAATTGCTCGGCGAGCAGCAAGAAGAGAAGCCCAGAAGCCTGGAGTGTTCGAGGAGAGACTCACCAAGGCCTCAGTCAAGCAACCTGTGGTCAACATCAGCATCGACGAGGAGCTCCCACCTGCCCCACCGAGCGGAGCACCAAACTGTGGGTTGCCCTTGGGCGATCGCTTGCTGCTAACTCTGGTACGACAAGACACTAGTTGGATCGACGAGATCAAGAACTACCTGCAAAACCGAGCCCTCCCCGAAGACGACGCAGAGGCCGAGAGAATTGCTTGCCAGGCCAAGTCCTACTGCCTCCATGACGGAGACCTGTACCGCAAGCGACCCAATGGGGTTGCGCTGCGGTGCGTCCCTGCCGAGGAAGGCCGCCAGCTCATCAACGACATCCACAGCGGCGAGTGCGGCCACCACTCTTCCTCGCGCACCATTGCAGGCAAGGTCTTCCGGAGTGGCTTTTACTGGCCCTCAGTGCTTCAAGATGCCGCCGAAATCATCCAGTCCTGCGACGCATGCCAATTCCACGCCAAGCAAATCCACCAGCCCGTGCAAGGACTCCAGACGATCCCGCTCTCCTGGCCGTTCGCGGTCTGGGGGCTGGACCTGCTGGGACCCTTCCCGCGAGCGCTCGGGGGCTACCACTACCTCTACGTCGCCATCGACAAATTCACCAAGTGGCCTGAGGTGGAACCCGTGCGCACCATTCCGGTGAAATCGGCAGTAAAATTCATAAGGAGCCTGGTCTGCCGCTTCGGCGTGCCCAACCGCATCATCACCGACAACGGCTCACAATTCATCAGTGGCGCCTTCAAGTCCTACTGCGGCAGCATCGGTGCCCAAATCTGCTACGCCTCGGTGGCGCACCCACGAAGCAACGGGCAGGCCGAACGAGCCAACGCCGAGGTGCTCAAGGGCCTCAAGACGAGAAGCTTCAACTGCCTCAAGGCCAGCGGCAAGCACTGGATCGATGAGCTCCCCTCGGTACTCTGGTCCATCCGCACCACGCCAACGAAGCCAACTGGTGAGACGCCGTTCTCCCTCGTCTATGGTGCTGAAGCCGTCCTCCCCAGCGAGATCACTCATGGCTCTCCGCGAGTCCTGGCCTTCAAGGAGGCTGAGGTGGACGAACTCCGCAACGACGACCTGCTGCTGCTGCTCGAAGGGCTCCGCCGCAATGCGGCCCTGAGAGCGGCAAGGTACCAGCAAGACCTCCGTCGCTACCACAGCCGCCATATCCGCCCGCGCACTCTCGAAGCAGAAGACCTTGTCCTGAGGAGAATCCTCTCCAGGGCAGGCCTCCACAAGCTCTCACCAATGTGGGAAGGCCCCTACAGAGTCGTGCACATCGCCAGGCCTGGCTCCGCGCGGCTCGAGACGAAGGACGGCATCCCTGTCGCCAACCCCTGGAACATCCAGCACATGCGCAAGTTCTACCCCTGATCGCCCTCGGCGAGCAACTTTTTGCATCAAGGGAGAACCGCGCGCCATCATCCTCCACGAGGAAAAACTTCGGGCTCCCCTCTCTACTATACGTTGCCACGGGCCGTTCGAGAAGACTCCCAAGCCACCGAGCCTCGACATGGTAACCTCTTCAGGCACCATGCCTTGGCGAAGATGGATCCCCATGCCGGTCATGGTGGAACGCAGGCTCTACAAGCCACCCCCGCATAGGGGCCCCCTCTGAGCTCTCTCTACATGCGTCGCCACGGGCGCGCCCCCTCGAGAGTCTCAGCCACAGCATGTGGAACCCCATGCCTGACATGGTGGATTTTTGTGTTTCTGGCCACGCCAGTGTAATGAACATCTATTTCAGGTCATTTTGAACCTTTGCGCATCGCGCCAGCATATTTTGTGGCTTCGGTAAGCTGTTATGTTATTACTGTTTATTCTCGCTCGTATGATACCTCCTGTGTATCTCGCGAGCGGGGGCTAGCATGGTGCCATGCCACGGGAGCAACCCGGCAGCACCTCAAACCCAAGGGATCCGAGCTCTGAACTCACGGGTCAGCCTTCATGCATGTCAACTCCCAAGGAGCTCTGAACTCATGAGCCGGCTCCCGTGCACGTCAACTCACCAAGGACCTTGGTGCCTGTTCTCCTCGCGAGACACTCATGAAGGAACCTACGAGCACGCATAAGTTATCTAGCTATGTATTGCTTGTGGGCATGCCTATCTGTCAAAACGCAGGAAGCAGGCCCAAAACACCTCGTCAAGAACCGACACCCTCTCCAAGACAAAAACACCTCGCCAGGGAACCAACACCCTCTCTAAGGCCAAAACGCCTCGCGAAGCTAAGTCCTAACGCCTGGTTATTTTTCCCTCGTTGGTTTTCACCCCCCGAGCCTCTTTTCTCTCTCCCGTGCCTCATGGGCTGCTTGCGCGTTGAAGGGGAGCCCCAAGCATCGCGACTTGGAGGCTCTTACCTCTTGAGGCCTCACACACCCCCCGGCCTTGTGGACCCCTGACTCTGACATACCGAAGCGGCGGTGGTGTAGCGCTAAGAGAGGGTCCTAAGACGCAGAGCAAAAAAGACATGAAAGGGAAGACAAAAGCATCACGAGGGATATTCATCAAACAAACACAGCTTGAAGCAAGTCTTTACAAAAGCAATTGCAAAATGAATGCTAAGACAGTCTGTGCCTATGCACGTCCAGGTGCAGGAGTTCAGGCCGTCGCGCCCCCCGAGGTGCCTGCCTTGTCCACGGCGGTTTCCGCCTCCTCCAGAGCATCCTCCTCGTCATCGCCTTCGATCACGACTTGGTCGAATTTCTTGGCGAACGCGATGGCGGCCTGCGTGGCGGTCTCCCGCGCCTTGTTGCCGATGGGCCTCGGCGGTGCCATCACGTCCTTAAGGTCAAGTGAGGGCTGGAGCCTCACGAGGTTGCTGAAGATGTTGGTGACGGCGACGACGAGGAGCTCACGGCTCTCCTCCACGACGCGCTCGTCAAAACCCTTTGCGACCCCTTCAAGCCTCCCGAGGAATTGCTCGAAGAAGTACGAATACGTGGTTTCATCGTCGGTCGCTGCGGAGAAGGAGGGGACGTCGATGCTCAGATCGTCCCCGACCGCGTGCGCACGGCTCACCAAGCTCTGGAGAATGCTCTGGCGCTGGCGGGTCATGGACCGGTTCACCTGGCGCTGGTCCCGTGCCTGCTCCGCCAGAGCCGCGACCGGCCCCACCTACTGCCGGAGCTCCTCCAGGTCTCTCTCCAGGGCGATGGCGTTCCCCTCCGCGCGAGCCTGGGCCTCCCGGGAGATCTCGAGGCAAGAGGTCAACCGCTTCACCTCCTGCTCAAGCGCCTTGATGTGATTTTTGAACTCCTTGCGCTTGGACTTGAAGCGGTCCTCCTGCTTCGTGGCCTTCTCGTCATATTCTTTGGCGAGGCTCTCGCGGATGAGCTTGACCTTGGTGTCAGCCTTTTCTTGGATCTTCTTCTGCTCCGCCGCGAGGTTGGCTTCGTCTTTGGCCACCCGGCCCTCGCGCTCCTGCAGCTGCCCCTCGCGAGTGGCCTGGTCCTTCTCGAGCAGCTGGACCTGCTCCTCGCGCCTGTGCAGCTCCTTCTCGCGGAGGGAGAGCTCCTCCTCGTGCCGCTTCAACTCTGCCTCGCGAGGCGCCAGCTGCCCCTCGCGGGCATCTAGCAGCTCGCGGAGCTCCTTCAGGCTGGCCCTTGCGACCTCGGAGTCAGCAGCAAACTTCTGCTCCGCGGCCGCTAGCTCGTCATGTTTGGAGGCGGTCTCCACCTCGAGCGCTTCCCTGGCGGCGTCGAGCTCTTCCATCACCTCCTGCGCCTCCCGCTTGACGCTGTCGCGGGTCTCTTTGGCGAAGCGGAGGGCCTCTTGGCGCTCCGCCTAGGCCGCCGCGTCCCGCCGGCGGCACATCTCCACCCTCTCGTGAAGAAGGGCCCAGGCCTCGCTGAGCCTTGCCCTTTCCTCCGTCAGGGCGTTTTCTTCTTCGGCGAGCTGCTCCTCTAGCCCGTCGAGCGCCCGCCGTGCCTGGTTGAGAACGATCCGGCGATGAATTGCTTGGCGCTGCGGCTCCTGCAGCGCCAAGGCTCCCGCACCACTGCTGGGTGCGGAGTCCTCGGTCCTTGTCGAGGCGCCCGGGGCCTCCTGCCTCGGGCCCATGACCGCTTCTGGTGCGGTCCGGGGGCTTGTGGAGGCGTCCCCCTCGACGCTTGCTTCGGTTGCACTCTGGGGGCTGGGCGCCCTCTCGCGCTCAGCTCCAGCGCCAGTGGGCTCCGGAGGTGCCTCCGCCTCCTGCTCCTCCGGGGCGCCTCCGGCCCCCTCTGTGACGGCCGCGTCTGCCACGGCCTCGGGCACATCGGCCCCTTGTGGGGGAGCCTCCCCCTCCGTTGGGGGCGGCTCCATGACGATCTCCTCGTCCATCCTCTCCTCCTCCGTCTCGGTCTGGACGGGAGGAGTGGCCGTCCTTGTTGGCGACGGTGGTGCCACCTCTTCTACCACCTCCTCCGCGCGGTGCTCGACCGCGGGAGGAGTCGCCGCCCGAGCCGAGGGCGACGCCATCTCTTCGGTCACCTCCTCCTCGCGGTGCTCCACCGCGGGAGGAGTGGCCGCACGAACCGGCGACGGCGTGGCCTCCTCAACCACCACCACCTCCGCGCGGTGCTCGACCGCGGGAGGGACAGCTGCCTGCTGCGGCTCGCCGGCCCCAGGCGTCTCCGCGACGACGTCGGTGGTCTCTCCAAACTTGCAGAGCCGCCGCCTCTTTGGCTCCGCAGGTTGCCTGAAAGGAAGACAAGTTGAGGATCCTTCAAGGGGTTTTTTCTCAGAAACAAAATGTTAAAGGAAAAAGGGAAAAATCAAAGGCTTACTCATCGGCCATCACCCATACCCTCTTCTTCGCCTTGGGCGGCTGGGTGTTGCTTGCTCCGGCCTCCTCCCGAGCCACTCCTGTCTCTGCGCGAGGAGTGTCTCTCGCGGTTGCGGCCCTCCTGTCGTGGACGGCCTTGGAGCGGGGTTCGCAGCGCCCTCCCCCGCCGCCGCTCGTCTCCTCCTCCTCTTCGACGCGCTGGGAGCGGGCGACGCGGAAGACGCCCTCCTCATCGCTGGAGGAGAGCACCTGGAGGTCCACCTCAGCAGGAACGCTCCTTGAGGAGCCGGCGTCTTCACCAGCGGGGTCGGTGCCCCTCGAGGCCTCATCCTCGCCGAGGGGGTCCTCGCCTCTCGAGGCCTCGTCCTCAGCAGACTCCTCGGCCTCCTCAGGCTCCGAAGGCTCGTCCATGTACTCCGGCTCCGCCGCCCACGGGTTAAGGCGAGGCCCGCGGTGCCCCGCGGGCACAATTCCCCACTCGTCGAACGTGGGCATGCACGCGCGCTGCTCCACGATGCTCTCCTCGGCGAAGTAGATGAGTGGTTTGGCCTCCTCCTTGGTGGGGGACGGGACCTCCGACGTCGCGAAGAGGACGCCCATGATCTGGCGTAGTACCTCAGGCGCGAAGCCATCCTTGCTCAGGCGCATTGCGTCCTCCTTGCCGTTGTACCGCCACACCGGCTCGGCGTGCAGCTGGAGGGGGGCGATGCGGCGCCTGGTTAAGTCTTTTGCCACCATCTGGCCGGTGACCCCTGCCTCACGCATGCGTCGGATGCACTCGTACACCGCGTCAAGCCTCGAGCCCCTGAAGTCCGTGCTCGCCCAGCGCGCCCACTTCCTCGGGGGCGCCTCGGGCACCTCCAGGAGAGGGTGTGTGGCCTTGGCGTCGACGAAGAGCCACTTCTCGCAGAACTTCTCCACCTTCTTCGTCACCTTGGTGATGGCGTTCTCACCGCGCCAGGCGATGGGAATGTAGTTCTCGCTCCTGGCGTCAGCGATGCGGAAGGAGACGCATCCGAGCCGCTCGTCCTGCGCGGTGGACCGGAGAGAGTAGAAGCTACGGAAGAGCGCCACCGAGGGGCGGATGCCGATATAGGCCTCGCAGAGGTGGGCGAAGATGGCGAGGATGAGGATGGAGTTGGGATGAAGATGAAGCAGCTGGATCTAGTACACCTCCAAGATCGCCAGGAGGAAGTCGGAGAACGGCGGAACTAGGCCGGCGTAGAGAGTATGGAGGAAGATGGGGTAGAACGCCTCAGTGAGCCTGCTGCCGGCCGGCCTCATCTCGGTGGTACCGTGCTCGTTGGTGCTCGCCGCCGCCAGGTGGCGCACCTTGGCAATCCCCGCCGCAGTGACGCGGGTCCGCGGCAGTGCTCCCTCGAGAGAAGCAGCGCGAGCCATCGCCGTCGACGTGCCGGCCTGCATCGTGGCCTTGCCCTTCGGGTCGGCGTTGTTTCTCTTGGGCGCCATTGGTCGCCGGAGAAGAAGGTGAGGATTCTGGAGTTGGAGCGCTCTGGGGAGATTGGAGGCGTGAGGAGAAGTGTGCGGAGGAGTTATGGGAGAAGTGACGGGCGCCGACCGCGTGCCCAGGCTTTACTGACCAGCTCCCGAGTCGTGGCGGGCCCCGCCACGTCGCCTGTTGGAGCCGAGGAGGTCGTGGCCGCGGGTGCAACCGCTGCGCTCCACGTGTCGCGGCCCTGTCAGGCATCTTTGGCCCCTCGATGCTTCGCCTTCATCCATGGGCCTCGGTGTGCCCGTCGCGGGCCCGGGGGCTACTGTCGGCACAGTGGAAACCAGGGTACCACGGGCCGGCCTGCCAGGGCCCACAAGATTCTTAGGATGATTTTCGCTAAGGACCAGGCTCTCCAAGCCTGGCGGGCCTCGCGAGGGTTTTTCCCTCGCGAGGGGTCTTTTCTCCTCGCCGAGGATTCTCTCCCTTGGCGAGGGATCGCAACTCGACAAGGTGTCTCCGACGCCACCCGCAATTCTACTAAGGACCAAGCCGAAGGGCTCGGCGAGGCTTTTTGCCTCACCGAGGCTCCTTCCTCACGAAGCCATCTCTGCCTCCGCGGCAGAGCGCACATGGGCTCTGCGCCATGTGCAGAGTGACGCGCGCGCCTACGCACGATGACGACGACGCCACAGTTGCCGTTTCCATGTATAAAGGAGTCAACAAAGCAGCACCAAGCAAAGCGGACAACGAGTATTGCCACTTTGGTGATAAGGGAACCGTCTGCAGCTACGCTCCAAGGGCGACGTCACCGTGGGACCTGTTCCACCTCCGCAGCGCCAGCCCGCCGCCCGTTGGACGGTGGCCTTTTCCAGCTTTGGTGACGCCGTCCCTGCCATGGACCGCGTCCATGGCCTTCATCTTTCTGGTGGACTTCACCTTTATTGTGCACCGTGCCTCCTCCTTCGTCGCCATGTGGTAACCCTTCCCGCCCAAATGTTTGGGCGGAAGAGGTCCGAGACGCCTATAAAAGGAGGGGAGGCACGCCCGTGCAAAGGGTTCGATTCCCTGGAGAGCTCGACGCTGGTTCGCATCCTAGCTCAAGATCTAGGGTTAGCCATTGTTAGCCGCCTCGAGCTCGACAAGCTCTCCTTGTACTGTAAACTCTCCAAGCAGTGCAATACACCAAAGCAGGACGTAGGGGTCTTACCTCCACAAGAGGGCCCTGAACCTGGGTAAGACTGAGTGTTCCATCTCTCAGTGCTGTCCCGCAGCGAGTCCGACGAGCACCGTCGCCGGAGCACGTTGAGGGTTGTTTGATTCCGCGTTCAGCCCCTTACTCGATCCTTCTCGAGACACACCCAGGTCCTGGGACAGTTCTCCGACAGCCGTCCCAAGAAGGACGCAACCTTTCGACTAAAATCGTCGGATTCTCCTTCAGATTCAAGGTCCTGCGCCATATGGGCAGTGTCCCCTGATCCGGCTTCTGAATCAGCCCAGGCCTGCAAAGCAGGAAGGATAGACTCAGGTTCTCTCATCGACTCGTTAGAGCCGGATTCTCCTATGGTGCCAACAAAGTGGAAGTCCGGCGCCGCCATAGTGGAACTTGCGTCGTCTTCGGAATCTTCATCATCAGCGTCGAGAGCTAGATCCAGATCGGCGATCTCCTCAGAGTCCAGATCCAATCCGTCGTCAAAGTTGCTGGGGTGGGTGGCGGGCATGCTCAAGGTGAAGCCGAGATTGTCCAGAGCCTTGGCGTTGAAGCCGACGAAGATGTCGATGCCGCCGATGGAGACCGTGGACCAGCCGGCGGGATCCTTCTTTGCCGGCGTCCAAAAGCCGTCGTTGATGACGTGGCCAGCTCCTGTCTAGTCAAAGTAGCTGACCAAGCCGACCGCGATGGTGTCGCCGATTCCGCCAGCAGATCCTGCCCGGAACGTAACCCCGGACATCTCTTGCCCCACGGTGGGCGCCAACTGTCGTGGTATTGTCGAATCTAGCCGCGATAGGGGTGCCATCGAGCTAGGTAGAGAGGTGGGAATAGGAGATGAGGGATATTCCGGTGACGGGATGAGCACGAGTTTACCCAGCTTCGGATCTCGCAATGGTGACGAAACCCTACGTGCTGCTATAATTCACTATAAGGCAATATGCGACAATTACAATGAAAGTTGTGTGTCGTCCCGTAGGCCTGCTTATAAAGACGTCTGGACCTAGGGCTTACAGGAGGAAACCTAACCAACTAAGTCACAGAGTTCTACTCTAACACGGCTTGGGCCATGCCTTAAGTGCTATGTCATCCTCAATGCGGGCCGGCTTCTAGAACCTTCCCTTAGCCGGATGGGCCTCCTGCGCTTCACCGTACTGGGCCGCCCGGTAAACCGGATTTCGGCTTACCACCACTATGGGCCACCCTGGTACGCTGGCTTTAATCACCTTCGTGAGGGTACTTGTTCGGTATAACCCCAACAACAACTAAAGTGAAAGAGAGTAACCAACATTAGTAACATCCTGAACACCATGACGCAGACGATTAGCAGCTGGTGAGCGTCGTGGACGGCTTCCAAATACCGAGCAAGCAGCGATCGCACACACGATGGACCAGCCGATGGTGTTGGGGCCGCTGGCCAAAGCCTCAGCGACGGCCATGACACCGTAGGAGGAACCGACCCACACCACGGCTGCCGGCAAGGTGGAGGTCAGACGACTTCCCAATACTGAACATGCAGCGAGCGCACACATGATTGAAACAGCCAGCGGTGTTGGGAACGCCATCCAAAGCCTGCGAGAAGGCCGCGACGCCGGAGGAACGGACCTACACCACGACCGCCGGCCAAGGGGTACTCACGCCTGGAGAGAGCTCGGGAGCGGAAGAGTACGAGATAGGCGGCAGCTTGAGGGCGGTGTAGGTTTGTGGAGGCAAAGCTCAGCTATGGAGCGACCGGCTAACAATGTCATTTTATTGTGATCCGAATTCAGTTTATTAGGAAGGCCGCCAGCTTTTGAACCAGAGCGAAAGCAACGCGGAGTCTGAAGTTGGCCCAACTTGAGATCAAACCAACGAGGATACGAGATTTTAACATGTAAACCCTTCCAAAAAGGAAGAGAAAAACCACGGGCGCCAGCCAGCAAAACTTCACTATATCGGGTCGGTAACAACTCGTACTACCGCGGGGCTACCGCCCTCTGCAACAAGTGGTATTAGAGGCTTGTTTCAGATTAGGGTGTTTCGATGAAATCGATCAAGTTTGATCTATCGTTGTTGGATATCAAGACGAGATTTTCTCTATGGCAAGTCAAGATACGTGTGTTTCTATCGCAACCTTCGGATCTTGATGAGGCGTTAGATGGATTTGGAAGAAAGGACGCAAAGTCATGGACCCCCGAGGAAAAGCGCAAGGATCGTAAGGCTTTGTCTATGATTCAACTTCATCTATCGACTGATATTTCGCAAGAAGTGCTGCAGGAGAAACCCGCTACAGCTTTGTGATCTGCATGTCCAAGGATCTAACCAGCAAGATGCACGTGAAGTGGAATTTGTTCACGCACAAGATGCAAGAAGGTGGTTCGGTGATGAACCATGTATCGATCTTTAAGGGATCGTTGCCGGCCTAGTGTCGATGGAGGTAAAATATGTGGACGAAGATTTAGCTCTTCTTCTGTTATGTTCG
Organism: Puccinellia tenuiflora; assembly: GCA_012064385.1. Taxonomy (NCBI): domain Eukaryota; kingdom Viridiplantae; phylum Streptophyta; class Magnoliopsida; order Poales; family Poaceae; genus Puccinellia; species Puccinellia tenuiflora. The sequence continues at coordinate 215,023 of QRDG01002180.1, read as the reverse complement.
CTTCTTAGTTCCTTTATAACCTACGACATACCATACTATTAGGTCGTGATGATCTAACCCTTGCGGAAGTATATGAGGCCCTGCAGACCAGGGAACAGATGAAAGGTATGGTACAGTCTGACACATCGTCCTCCAAGGGCGATGCATTGCAGGTTCGAGGTGTTGGGAATATGCCCTAGAGGCAATAATAAAATGGTTTATTAGCATATTTATGTTTATGATAATAGTTTATTATCCGTGCTATAATTGTATTAACCGGAAACATAATACATGTGTGGAATATAAACAACCAGTTGTCCCTAGTAAGCCTCTACCGGACTAGTTCGTTAGTCAAGAGATGGTTAGAGTTTCCTAACCATGGACTTGTTATAGTCACTTAATAACGGAGTCATATCATTAGGATTAATGATGTGATGGATAAGACCCAATAATAAAGTGTTGCAATTGATCGTGTCACACAAGTTTCATTGCCAACGCTTTTAGTATGCCAAGTATAGTTTCCTTAGACCATGGGATTATGTCACTCCCGTTTACCGAAGGAATGCTTTGTGGACATCAAACGTCACTTCGTAACTGGGTGATTATAAAGGTGGCTTTCAGGTATCTCCGATGGTATTTGTTGGGTGACATGAATCAAGATTGGGATATGTCCTTCCTTGTGACGGAAAAGATATCTCTGGGACCTCTCAGTAATATAGCATCAGAAAGGTTGCAACCATGTGATTATGTGGTAATCACAGAGATCCTATATTATGGATGAGTAAAGAGAACTTGCCAGGTAACGAGATGAAACTAGATATGGAGATATCGACGATCGAATCTCGAGCAACTTAAATATCGGTGAGACAAAGGGAATCATATACGAGATTAAGAATCCCTGGCATCGTGGTTCAATCAATAAGGAACTTCGTTGAATATGTAGGAGTCAATATGGGCATCCTGGTCCCGCTATTGATTATTGATATGATCATGTCTGCATGTTCTCGAACCCGTAGGGTCACACACTTAACGCTCCGATGTAGCTAGGGTTAGCGATGAGATAATTGATGGTATGAACGAATGGTGATTCGAAGTCTCGGATGGGATCCCGGCCGTCACGAGGAGTTCCGGAAGAGTCCGGAGAATAAGATTCATATAAGCAAAGTGGTTTCCGGAGGTATCAAAAGGTTCGGGAATGTTACGATAGAGTACCGGAATATTCTAGAAGGTTCTAGAGGGGTCTAGAAGTGGGGTACATAGGAGTATGGGGCCCACATGGGATAAAGGGGTGGTGGACTGGCCTCATAGGCCAGCCGCACCACCAGGGCATCAAAGGCCCATGCGGGCCAAAGGGGCCCATAAGGGGGGGGGCGGCCAAACCCTAACCCTAGGGGCTGGCTTGGGGGCCAAGGCACCCCAGCCGCCGGCCCTAGGGAGGCCTTGTGGCACACCCCCCTGCCACCTATATACGGAGGGGCAAGGGGAGGGGTGTGGCACCCCATTGGGAGCCCTTGTGGCAAACGCTAGCCGCACCCCTCTATGCTCCTCCACCTCCACCTCTTGCGCCACCCCTCCCTGAGGGCTACCGCGAGCTACACCTCCTCCCTTGCTGCACCACCCCTAGCCGTGGGGCTGCTGCACTATGTCATCCTTCACCTCCTCGTGCCATGGCTTAGGCGAAGCCATGCTCGTGGAGATCTACACCATTCACGCCATCACAACCGTCGTGGTGCCGAGATCTATCTAGCCACGTCCTCCTCGCTTGCGGGATCAAGGAGTGGATGTCTACATCGAGCCGTACGTGTGGATACCGCAGAGGTGCTGCTCTTGCGGCGCTTCATCGGATTGGATCTTCGAGGAAATGCATCTCCTCTGCACCGACTAGCCAACCCCTGCACTGACAAAATGCATTTGTTCGATCTTCAAGGGTAAGAGATTGGATCTCGCCTTCGCTACCTTCGTCTAATAGATCTAGATCGTGGGATTTCTTCCGCTTGTTTCGTAGGAAAAATTTTGTTTTCTATGCAACAACCCCTTCAGTGGTATTAGAGCCAGGTTTTTTCGTAGATGTTGGTGCGATTAGAACACAAGGAGTTGTGGGCATTGATATTTTATGTTGCTACCTTCTCACGTGCACTTTGCGTCTTCGCGGTATTGTGAGATTGAAGCGGCCCGGACTAACCTTACTCGTCCACGCACGAGAGACCGGTTCCACGATAGACATGCAACTTGTATTGCATAAGTGGCTGGCGGGTGTCTGTTTCTCTTACTTTAGTGAAGATGCAATTTTCAATGGAAGGCCTTTCAAAAGGATGAGTAAATAAGCAACTACTATATCACCGTTGTGGGTTTTGCGTAGCTTAGAACGGTTCTATCTCGTTGACCCAAGCCACGTAAAAATTGCATCACCAAAGTAGAGGACGTCTAACTTGTTTTTGCAGGGGGTCATGTGATGTGGTATGGCCAATGTGTGATTTGTGATAATGTATGCAATGATCATGTTTATAATCTTTCATGACTTGCATGTCAATGAGTACGGCAACCGGCAGGAGCCGTATGGTTGTCTATTATTTTATGTGACCTGCGTGTCATTGAATCACGATGTAATTGCTTTACTTTATTTCTAAGAGTAGCATTAGTTGTAGTTGCAATAGTTGGTGCACAACCATGGTGATGGCGCCACAATGATGGAGATCATGCCGGTGATGGAGATCATGCCGGTGCTTTGGAGATGGAGATCAAAGGCACAAGAAGAAAGGCCATATCATATCACAATCATGAATTGCATGTGATGTTAATCCTTTATGCACCTTATTGTTATGCTTAGATGTGATCACGACGATAGCATGATAAGGTGATCTCTCACGTTAATATCAAGTTGTGTTCTCCCCTAGTATGCACCATTGCCAAAGTTCTTCGTTTCGAAGCACCACGTGATGATCGGGTGTGATAGATTCTATGTTCACATACAACGGGTGTAAGCCAGATTTACACACGCGGAAATACTACGGTTTCCTTGACGAGCCTAGCATGTACACACATGGCCTCGGAACACAAGAACCGAAAGGTTAAACACGAGTCATATGAATGATATGATCAACATGATGATGTTCACCATTGAAGCTACATCATCTCACGTGATGATCGGTTGTGGTGTAGTGGATTTGGATCGTGTGTCACTAAAACAACCTGAGAGATGTTGAGTTTAGTGGGAGTTCATGTAATAATTTTGATTAAGATGAACTAAAATTATCATAAAACAAAAGTCCTAAAGATGTCTTTGTAAAAATCCTTGTAGATCATGGTCGACTACGGTAGTCTATTTGTTGCTAAAGAACTACGTCTCGATGGGTCAATTTTTGAGTGGTACCTGCGTCTGAAAGAAGTCCTACACACCAATGCTGAGCTCTACGTGTTAGATGAACGATTAGAAGAATACCCAAATATTTCTGCAAGCGATGAAGAGTACATGGAGTGGTTTTGAACCACCTACTTGAAAGTCAAGTGGATGATGTGCACCTTCATGAATTCTGACCTAAGTAGACAATTCAAGAACTTGATTACAATGGAGATTGTTGATGAGCTGAAAAATAGTTTTTCAGCACAAGTTAGAATTGCAAGGTTTGAATGTCTGAACGTTTTTCTTTCACTCAAGATGGAAGAGAACACTTGCTTGGGGCAACACCTGAGGATAATGCATGAGATACATCATCGTCTAGTGCTTGTTTGGAACTACGAGATGAATGGCGATTTCGCGATAGATGGGGTGCTACGCTAGCTTCTCCCCAGCTTCAAGAATAATGCCGGAGACTAGGTCATGGGAAGGGATTTGATCACCTTCTATGAGTTTGTGTCTCGGCTGCGTCATGTCAAAGTGGAACCCATAGCAAGAGAAGTTGACAATGCAGAAAGTATATAGTGATATACAAGTTATAAGTATTCAAGTCCAAATTGCAATTGTGGCGGTTTCGATAAGTATTTGATACTCATTCTGTTTTATGAAAACAGAACCTGCTGCTTGAGATTTGCATAAAGGATATGGGAAGACGTTGCGTAATAGTGGCAATCAAGGAGTTGATGCTGGCAACGATCTGTCTCTACATTTATCGTTTTGATTAGAGAATTTGAATAAGTTTTGTAATCGAACTAAGTGTGATTTTGATTAGTGTGTCTTGCTTATGTGAGACGGTTATTCATGTTAAAGACAATGGTTGTTCTATTTTCATGAGTAATTCTTTTTGGAAATCACAAGTTTCGATTATAAGTGTATTATTCTTATTATAATCTAGATGATAAATTGGTTGAACATTTATAAATAAGAGACATACTAAAGATATCCAAAACTTAATAATGACAATTGTTTTAGTCGTGCTAAAGATTGAATAAACATTTTGACGTTTTATCAATGCGCCTTATTGAAGGAGTATGACTAAAATGCCACCCTTTGGAAGTGTGTCATGAGTTGCCGAAAATAAAACACAAGTGTTGGTTGTATTTTTAGCAAATGTTAGATGTCATTATTTTGTGCACTCCATCATGAATGATATGAGTAAATAGATGTATTTGTTCAAGTTATGATATTTGATGAGATCAAATAAAATTTTGGAGTTTAGGATATTAAGTTAACAAGAAAATTGAGTCTTTTTGATTTGATCAAAAGAGATGAAATATTTGAGTTATAGGTTAGTATGTGGACTTCTGACAAGTGTTATCACAAATTACAATGTTTAGAATATTTCAAAGGCGTTTTATATGTCCTAAGATATTGTAATCACACACTATTTGATATTGTGTGGTCTCAAAGAAGGGTTTTACTTTAGGGTTTAATAATAACATTTAGATTTATTTGATAAACACTCTGTTTTAAAAATAAGGGTCTATGTATGATTTGCATATATTTTTCATATGAGTTATGAGAAAAGGAGGTTTCAATGATTATGAGATAATTAGAGCCTATTGCGAATAATGTTGTAGTATATTCGTAAGTGTGACTATGAATAAGATTCCACAATATGAGACTAAAAGGGGCAAACCAATTTGTTGGTTGTGCTAAGTGTTTTAGTAGTTTATCGTGAAAAGGTTTCATTGATAAAAGAATTGATGGAATAAATGGAAAAGCTAAAACCTTGCTTGTTTATGTATCAAGTGGCACATATGTAAAGTGCTATGTTGGTTAAAACTTGACACATGAAGGAATAAATGATGGTGATCATTGAATTTTGGTTTAGCTTGTCTAAAGAAAAGTAGGATTCAAGAATATTAAATTTTGTCAGGTTACAAAGTAATAGTCATGATTTACTTGTCATGTTTGAGAACAAGACATACCTACTAAACTACAAAGAAGAAATAGAAGCCGGAAGAAATAGAAGCCTTAAATACGAAAATGACTAAGAGTCATCCTATGTTAAGTTTAAATCACAAAGTAATTGTTACTTGTTTTTGTGAAAGTAGTGTTTCACATATTTATTCCTCAAAAGGGGTTTTGTAGAGAATAAATAAAACTTAAAGCTAGCAAAGTACTAGCGTTTCGTACATGAGTTCTCGAATTTTAAAAGTTAATTAAGAATTTTGGAGGTGTCCAAAATATCGAGAAAATACACGAGTGTGATCTAATTAAGATATGTGGCGACATATGTTAAGTTAGAGAAGAAACTATTTTCCATGATCAAAATATGTGGTGACATATGTTTGAGTGGGAGCTAGTTAATCATGGTCAAATATAGAGATAACATATTTCTGAGTGGGAGCCAAAGTGGTTTCACAATTTAATATGTGTATGGTGTATATTTGAGTGGGAGTTTACAACATCTTGTTTGTGTGAAATGGAGATTTCATAAATGTTGTAAATAAATCAGGAACCAACATATAACTTGTGAAGTTAGTTTTGAACGTCAAATATCTATGGAGATAGATGTATCTATGGAGGATAGATATGTCTGATAAAGCATTATGTCAGGATGTTTAACCTAAGTAAGATTTTGAAGGCGTTCAAAATGGAACAAGAGAAGAAAGGTTCATCTGCTTGTGAGAAATAGGTGAAACATTGAGTTGATAACTTAGTACAAAAATGATGGTTGGAGGATATGTTAGAATTCGCTATGAATTGTTCATAGGACTAAACATATAAGAACCATGTGTTTGTATTTGACAATATGTGACCCAAGTTCTTGGTTAGAAGAACATGTTAAATGAGGAGTCATTTTTCCATGGAGTTGAGATAATAGAATCTAGAGATTGGTAGACTTGGTTGAAGTCATAAAACCAAACTAGATTGGAGATCTCTTAAAGACAGAAGCGCAGTGAAAGCGTGATCGAAAATATCGAAGTGACATGATTGCACTGTTGATTTGTTGAGTCTACAACATATAGGTGTATATAATTAATTCAAGGACTAAAAGATATAATATTATGGTTTGAGAAATTTTGTTTCAAGACTGAGTGAGTTCCAGGCGCACATGCTATGTGAAAGTTCCTTTTGACTGATCATACGTCATGTAGGCATAATGGGAAACGAAAATTTTCACTCTTTAACCAAATATATTATATTCATCATGTGATGATGAGAATTATCATGTGATGATAATAGGTTTATCATGAGATGATAAAGTAATGTCAAATTAGGTGACGTTAACGTTTTGCAAAGAACATAGAGAACTGTATAGTACCGAGCACGGACAGAACCTCTTCCACAAGCAAACATGATCAGCACTGAGACTCCATGAGTGTTAGACACCATGAGTGTTGGATCGAGAAAATGTAAACTAGATTATTGACTCTAGTGCAAGTGGGAGACTGTTGGGAATATGCCCTAGAGGCAATAATAAAATGGTTTATTAGCATATTCATGTTTATGATAATAGTTTATTATCCATGCTATAATTGTATTAACCGGAAACATAATACATGTGTGGAATATAAACAACTAGTTGTCCCTAGTAAGCCTCTACCGGACTAGTTCGTTAGTCAAGAGATGGTTAGAGTTTCCTAACCATGGACTTGTTATAGTCACTTGATTACGGAGTCATATCATAAGGAGTAATGATGTGATGGACAAGACCCAATAACAAAGAGTTGCAATTGATCGTGTCACGCAAGTTTCATTGCCAACGCTTTTAGTATGCCAAGTATAGTTTCCTTAGACCATGAGATTATGTCACTTCTGTTTATCGGAGGAATGCTTTGTGGACATCAACCGTCACTTCGTAACTGGATGATTATAAAGGTGGCTTTCAGGTATCTCCGATGGTATTTGTTGGGTGACATGAATCAAGATTGGGATTTGTCCTTCCTTGTGACGGAAAAGATATCTCTGGGCCCTCTCGGTAATATAGCATCAGAAAGGTTGCAACCATGTGATTAAGTGGTAATCACGGAGATCCTATATTATGGACGAGTAAAGAGAACTTGCCAGGTAACGAGATGAAACTAGATATGGAGATATCAACGATCGAATCTCGGGCAAGTTAAATATCGGTGAGACAAAGGGAATCATATACGAGATTAAGAATCCCTGGCATCGTGGTTCAATCAATAAGGAACTTCGTTGAATATGTAGGAGTCAATATGGGCATCCTGGTCCCGCTATTGATTATTGATATGATCATGTCTGCATGTTCTCGAACCCGTAGGGTCACACACTTAACGCTCCGATGTAGCTAGGGTTAGCGATGAGATAATTGATGGTATGAACGAATGGTGATTCGAAGTCTCGGATGGGATCCCGGCCGTCACGAGGAGTTCCGGAAGAGTCCGGAGAATAAGATTCATATAAGCAAAGTGGTTTCCGGAGGTATCAAAAGGTTCGGGAATTTTACGGTAGAGTACCGGAATATTCTAGAAGGTTCTAGAGGGGTCTAGAAGTGGGGTCCATAGGAGTATGGGGCCCACATGGGATAAAGGGGTGGTGGACTGGCCTCTTAGGCCAGCCGCACCACCAGCGCATCAAAGGCCCATGCGGGCCAAAGGGGCCCATAAGGGGGGGCGGCCAAACCCTAACCCTAGGGGCTGGCTTGGGGGCCAAGGCACCCCAGCCGCCAGCCCTAGGGAGGCCTTGGGGCGCACCCCCTGCCACCTATATAAGGAGGGGAAAGGGGAGGGATGCGGCACCCCATTGGGAGCCCTTGTTGCAAACCCTAGCCGCACCCCTCTATGCTCCTCCACCTCCGCCTCTTGCGCCACCCCTCTCGGAGGGCTGCCGCGAGCTACACCTCCTCCCTTGCTGCACCACCCCTAGCCGTAGGGCTGCTGCACCATGTCCTCCTTCCCCTCCTCGTGCCATGGCTTAGGCGAAGCCATGCTCATGGAGATCTACACCATCAACGCCATCACAACCGTCGTGGTGCCGAGATCTATCTAGCCACGTCCTCCTCGCTTGTGGGATCAAGGAGTGGACGTCTACATCGAGCCGTACGTGTGGATACCGCGGAGGGGCTGATCTTGCAGCGCTTCATCGGATTGGATCTTCGAGAAAATACATCTCCTCGCAACTAGATGAGTCTAGTTGCGGGGATCGACTAGCCAACCCCTGCACCGACAAAACGCGTTTGTTCGATCTTCAAGGGTAAGAGATTGGATCTCGCCTTCGCTACCTTCTTCTAATAGATCTAGATCGTGGGGTTTCTTCCGCTTGTTCCGTAGGAAAATTTTTGTTTTCTATGCAACAACCCCTTCACGAGGCAGGACTGAGCAACGATGTAACAACTACAACAACAACAGAGATAAGAGCAAGGGTGACAGAGGCCGTTCAAAGTCCAAAGGACGAGACAATTTTTGCAGGTATTGTAAGAAAACTGATCACACTATTGATGATTGCTGGAAGGTGCAGAACAAGGAGAAAAGGAACGGTACTTACCAACCGAAGAATAAATCTAACGGTAATGATAATGTTAAGGCTACTATTGTTGCTAGTGATAGTTCTGATGGAGAATGCCTAGCTGTTGTTGCTGCATGTGTTACTCGTGATGATGAATGGATTCTTGATACTGTATGTTCGTTTCATATTTGCTGTAACAAAGATTGGTTCGGTTCTTATGAGTCGGTGCAGACTCGAGACTTTGTGCGTGTGGGAAATGACAACAAATGTCACATTGTTGACGTTGGGTCTGCTAAGATCAAGACACATGATGGCATGACACGTACATTGGATGGAGTAAAACACATACCAACCATGGCGTAGTACCCTTGATTGTGACGGGTACAAGTACGCCGGAGTGAATAGAGTCCTGAAGGTATCAAAAGGTTCTCTTATTGTTATGATAGGTGATATGAATTCTGCCAAATTATATATTTTTAGAGGTAGCAGTTTGACTGGTACTGCTGCTGCTGTTACTAATGATGATCCAAGTAAAACTTATATTTGGCATATGCGTCTTGTACACATGAGTGAATTTGGTATGGCAGAATTGATCAAGAGAACTTCTGAAGGTCTGCAACATGAGTAAGTTGTCGTTCTGTGAACACTGCGTGTTTGGTAAGCATAAGAGTGTTAAGTTCAATACTTCCATTCACACCACCAAAGGTACACTTTATTATGTACATGTTGATTTGTGCGGGCCTTCACATAAGCCCTCTTATGGAGGTGCTCGTTACATGCTTACCATTATTGATGATTAATCTAGAAAAGTTTGACCTTATTTCCTGAAAACTAAAGATGATACTTTTGCTGCTTTTAAAGAGTGGAAAGTTATGGTTGAAAGGCAAACTGAAAGGAAGGTGAAGTTGCTTCGTACTGACAATGGTGGCGAATTTTTTTCGCATGCTTTTGATAATTATTGTGCGCAGGACGGCATTGTTAGGAATCACACCATCCTGTATACGCCTCACAGAATGGTGTAGCCGAGTGAATGAATAGGACGATCATCTCCAAGGCTCGCTGCATGTTGTCCAACACTCGCATGAACATGCGTTTTTGGGTTGAGGCTACCAACACTGCATGCTACTTGCTCAACATGTCACCGTCCATTCCACTTGACAAGAAAACTCCTATTGAGGTATGGTCTGGTGAGCCCGCTGATTATTCACAATTGAAATTTCTTAGTTGCACTGGCTATGCTTATTCTGATAATGGAAAATTAGAGCCTAGAGATTTTAAGTGCTTATTTCTTGGTTATGGTTCCGGAGTTAAAAGATATAAGATATGGAGTCCGGAAACCAAAAAAGACTTTCTTCAGCAGGAGTGTTATCTTTAATGAATCTGTTATGTATCAAGATAGTTTGTAGACTGATGTTGTGCCAGATTCTTCTGATGTGGATGAACCACAGGTTCGTTTGCAGGTGGAGCACTGAATGAGGAGGTAACTGAAGCTGTTGAGGAGGATATTGAGCAACCCTCACCTCCTATTTTGCAGCAACAATCCATTGATGTTGATCCGCCAAGGAGAAACATTGTTCATCCTACCCGTTTGATTGAAGAGTGTAACATTGTTAATTATGCTCTGAGTTGTGCAGAATAGGTGGAGAACGAACATAAGTCTTCCACACATACGGAGGCTATTGGCTCAGTTGACCGCCTAAAGTGGATTTCCACAATGCAAGAAGAGATGCAGTCACTTGAGAAAAATGGCACATGGGAAGTTGTGCGTCTGCCCAAGCCGAAGAAGGTCGTTCATTGTAGGTGGATCTTCAAGAAAAAGGAAGGTCTTACGCCTAGTGAACCCGCTAGGTTCAAGGCAAGGTTAGTTGCAAAAGGATTTAGTCAGATACCTGGTATTGACTATAATGATGTGTTCTCCCCGATTGTCAAGCATAGTTCTATTCATACATTCTAATTTTTTAATAAAGTGCCAAGTTTTACCCATTTTGGTTTGACAAAGTTGCTATTTCTATTCGGAGATTTTATTCCTGCACGAAGTATGTGCATGGTTTGATTTTTCATTTTTATTCTGTAACTCCGAATGATCTGAGATTTTAACTGTAACTGCAACTTTTCATCCTCTGTATGACTGAATGTTTTCAGAATTTTTCGACGAGCGTAAGTAGGACAGACAAATACGTTTTGCTGCTGCTGTTTTTCTAGACAGATTCTGTCCCGTATTGTTTTATGCTTGTTTTGAACTTTTAAGTTGAATCTTTTTGATCCAATTGAGTTTATGAGTAGGCATACAACATTATACACTTTATGGACATTCATATGTATTTTAGTCCACGGATTATATGCAGCAAGAAACCTATTTATTTATCTCTACTAACGTCACCCCACAGAAAAGAAATGGGAGAAACAGTGTTTTGAAGTTTTTTCACAGGGATTGAGATGCACCATGAGTTATCCAAGGATGGTGAAAACCATAAGCTTGGGGATGTGGAGAACATCCCCAATGAGCCTACACACTCTCGGTTTGCACACATCTAACGTCTGTTTTTTCTATCAATGCACTTTATCGCATAGACTTGGAGCGTCTTTTGTTTGTTAGTTTAGTTTTTGTTTGAGACCACCACTATCATTTATATATGAGAGAGCTACTGGAAATATGGGTTGGAATATCTTGCATGCTTTTATTGTATTGGGAAAAGGGATGTCTAAGTTGATTTTTAATGACACATATAGTTGCATGATTCATGAGCTTCTTTTTGAGTAATAATTTGCAAATGCTTTATCATGAGCTATCTTTTATTCATGTTTTGATGATGTATGTTATTTCACCTTGTTTGACATGAATTAGTTAGTTCTATGGACACTCATGCATGCATCTAGATGGTCATCTTTCTCCCTTTGCTAGCCCAAAAACTCCAACAAGTTAAAACTTGTTTCCAACACCTTCAACCCAAGTTTTTCCAGTGAGTCCACCATATCTACCTATTAGCTTTATGCTATTCCGAGCATGTTTATCATGTTATTTGTGTAGTCTATCCCTATATATGAAAATGATTATGTTATTTATTGTAATGAGAAAATTTGGTTAAAAAAGCTCTCGCGAACTTGATGCACACTTTACTTTTATTGCATTCAACAAACTTGAACCATTGTGATTAAAATTATGATAGTGGCTTGTTAAAAGTTTAAGGTTGGGAGTTAGCCCAAATGTCTGTCACATGGCAAGCTTTCAACATTGCACTAAATATATCTAGTTGATATCATGTACTTTTGTCTATGGATGCCTATCATGCTGAAATAAAATGGGAATAGAGTGAGTTTAAGTGAGTTTGTATGAATGGTTAGAGAGAACCTGGGCCGCTAATCTAAGCCATGCATCATTCATGGTGGAAATTTACTTACATACTATGTTTGAACTTTCTGTGATACACCCTACAATAAAAAGCTATATCAAGTGGTAAATAAAAAGGGTGTTGAGGCTGTTCATTATGTTTGTTTGTCTTGTTGTTGTGATGTGGGCTTGATCCATATCACGGGACAAGAGGTACCCCAGTAGAGGCTCTTTATGATACCATTATTACTTACAATGATAGAAACTTAGACTTGCTCTGTCTCCAAAGTTGAGTAATCATGGTGTAGGTACTTGTATTCAAGGGGCATCAGACATCTAACCTTTACTTTGTCAAAGCCACTACTCATGTTTGCTTTCACATTTAACTTTAATCATTCACAAGATGCAAGGATAGGGGAATGAGAGCTTTTACACCAAGTATTATCATTGCAGTCAATAACTTGAGAAGAATAGTTTGGAGGATAGATGAAACTTATGCATGTTTGACCTCTACTCAATTATATATCTTTTCCAAAGTGTCCACCTTTTATATTCAGATTTTTTCATCTACACTCTATGGACCACAAGTACGCAAAAGTAAGAATGTCCACATTACTATCTTTTATGTTGCACTTTGTGAACTATCATTGAACATCCTTACATTGAATACTTGATATCACTTCTTAAACTGTTTGCATATTGCTACTTCTTTGAATAATGAATCATTTTGACTTTATGTAGCAATAGCAATCATCTTTTATATCCATTGATAGTAATAAAATGCAAAGTCCATGTTAGTTTTATCACTTTCATACTCGAGGACGAGCATGAGTTAAGCTTGGTGATGTTGATGCATGTAAAATGCATACATGAACTTTGCATGTTATTACTAGATATTCCTACATATTTGCAACTTATATGAGGTTATATTCATGTTTTATAATGATTTCGGGGATTTCCTAAACAATCCCCCCTCTTTTGGTTCTAACTCTGTTTTCCAGAAACTGTCTTTTTTAGTGTTTTGGACTTTCCGGGAGCTTCGGGACTCCAAAAAGGGCAAGGTCAAAGAGCACGGTTCAGAATTTTCGAGGCGAACGCAACGGGCTGAAATTGAAGACCGGGAGCCCAACCAGCTGGGAGATGGAGGGCCCCACGCGGCCCCTGTACCTGGCCGCGTGGGACTACCCCCTTTCGCCCTCGTGGCTCTGATGCCATCGATCTTCGCCCCCTAGCTCCCTCGTGACCTAAAAACGACTATATAAAGGGCCCCCCGAGGAGTTTCGCAAGGAGGCGGTGGAGAAACGCAAAACCAGAAACAGAGAGGCAGAGGGCTGCCGCCGGAGAAGATCGGAGGGGGGAAACCCCGCCGGAATCCACCTCCGGAGGGCTCCACCCCCCTCCGGCATGATCATCATCAACATCTACAGCAAGATCGTCTCCACTCCGGGTTGCACCTCTTCATCAACCTCTCCATCAAGCTCCTCATCTCCATGATGAAGGGGGAGTAGTCTCCCTCGGGGCTGAAGGCTCATGCCGGTAGCTATGTGGTTTATCTCTCTCTCCCACATGGTGTGATCTTTATGTGATCATGAGCTTTGTAATCTAGTTGAATCCATAGATGGTACTCTTCTTAATCTTATGAATTATGCTACTCAAGTGGTTTTATTGATGTGATTGCCGGAGTCACCTTTGTCCCATGGTGTGAAGTTGACAGTGCGTGCACCGTGTGTGGCTCTTAGGCTAAAGATTACATGAATACTTATCATGAGTTATTATTTGTGTTGGGTGTCTCTATGATATTGTGGTGTTTGTTAGTACTATCTTTGGATGCAAATAGTGACCGCATGAAGTGTCCATAGATGTGGAATACGAACTTTAAGGTGTGTTTTTTGTAGCCCTACATAATGGATTAGTGTTCTTTATCCAACCAGAAATTAATTCAGAGTAGCATCATGAGGAGGAATTATCTATGTATTCAATTATATTATTATTGTTGAGAGTGTCCACTAGTGAAAACATGATCCCTAGGCCTTATTTCCAAAGCACCGTTTACACCTTTGTCTTGTCCTCTTGCATTAAAGAGTATTGGGACACTTTCACATTCTTGTTTTGTTACATTAAACTTCTATCCATTAAATCAACCATCTTGTCTAGTGCATAATCAACTAAAAACTTGTCTAGTGCATAATCAACTAAAACTTGTGACACTTTAGTTGTAAGGAATAGATAACTTTTCCTTCTTGCTCCTGCGGATCGATACCCTACTTCCACATTGAGAGTTGCTACAGTGATCCCCTGCTCTTGGGGGTTATCAGTCTTCAACCTTCTTCTTCCTGGACTCGCGCCGGTGGGTTTCACCATCTTCCCTATTGTCGTCGTCAACATCAGCGTATTTGTTTGCACAAGCCAGTAAGCCGCCCAAGGTTTCTGACTCATCGCTGTATATCATGAAGCGGAAAGTCGTCCCCTTCCTCAGAGACTGCTTGAAGGCATGGATCGCCTGAGTTTCTGAGACGCCCTTGCAAGCGTTTTTTATTTCACTCCATCGTGAAACGAATTCACGACTGGACTCGTTCTTTTGCTACACACACTGCTGTAAGTCGAAAATCGACTTGGGGCACTTATACGTGCCCTGGAAGTGCTGAATAAAGACGCGCTTTATGTCACTCTAGGTATGAACTGTCCTCTCCGGCAAACCTTCAATCCACATATGTGTCGTCCTGGTTAACATCAGGGGCAAGAATCGCACTGCAGAGTCGGCATTTCCTTGGTATATGTCACAGACACTGACGTAATCTGAGAGCTAGGTCTCAGGATTAGCCGTACCACTGTACTTTTCCACCATCTTTGTTACGTTCGACAAAGTAGGAGGTAGGATTTGCTCTCTGATTGTTCTGCCAAAACACTTGGGGACGAGGTATTGGGCGTCTCTGGCTGACTTCCTCTCCTCGATTAGGCTTCGAACATCATTGGCTGACGGCGGCTTATCAATTGATTTTCCTCGCCTTGATTCTTCCCTATGACGGTTTTGCCTCACCCGACTCGTGTTGCGCAGAGGGCTTGGAGTCCTTTGCCGTCGTGGAGGGGGTATGTACTTGGAGGGGTTATCTCCCTCTTTGCGTGGTGGAGGCGGCAGTGGAGGTGGCATATTCTCTCTGTTATCCTCCCTTCGAGGTGGATTCTCCCCGTCACGTCGTCGCTTCTGACAAGGTGGTGCCGCCTTTTTCTTGCGAGGGTCCTCCTTTCGCTCCTGGCTTCGATGTCTCCCCCGGCTGTTGCCAGCTTCGCGATGGCGTGATGAACCTGTCCGGGACTCCGCCCCCTTAGGTGCCTGCTTGTCCTTCGGGTTCTTATCGCCGCCCTTGCTGTGGCTGCTTGAGCCGGCTGGATCATCGTCTGGGTCTGCAGGTGCGGCAGCCATCGGCTTTTTGGCCGTCGAGTTGCAAAGAAGAGAGTTGTCAAATAGCCGTCCTGACTTGACCTGCGAGTCGTTCTGCTGCTGCTGTGCAACCTCCAATAGATAGGCCGAATATTTGAGGCGAGCGTCGCGGTCTAATGATTTATCGAACATGACCTCCTGGGCCGCCTCCATGTTTTTGGCTGGGGTGTTGAAGTAACATAAATTGGTCACCGGATCACATTGGTGGTGGTACTTTCTCCAGACCGAGTTGACATGGTCGGCTTCCCACTTGCTGTGGAAATCCAGCTTCTTGTGCAGGTTCTTGTCGCGAGCCGGATGGAAAACATCGTTGGCCCCCTTTTCTCTCTACTTCCGGATGAATCCCGTCTCCTTGTTTGTGAGATCGACTTCACGCTCTGCTATCTGGGCTGCCTGTTCTTCCAGTTGGGCGCGACGACTCTCCATGTCGGCTAACGATGCATCAGGAGGAAGTGGAGTTAGCAGTTTCTGATACTTTGCTATCCTTTCTTCGTACTCCTTCTCTATCGCTGCCTGGGCATTAATGTCGTCTCAAGGAGCCGGCAATTTACTAGTTCCCTTCATTGGAGCCAGCGGTGGCATAAAGTCCATATTTTGATTTCCGGCTTCTGTAGTTTTTTCTTCGCCATTGGCGGCTTTCGAGGCATTGGGGTCATCCTTTGGATCAGAGACGACATCGCCCATTAAGACCTCGACAAGGCGTCCCAAGAAGGACGCAACCTTCCGACTAAAATCGTCGGATTCTCCTTCAGATTCAAGGTCCCGCGCCATATGGGCAGTGTCCCCTGATCCGGGTTCTGAATCAGCCCCGGCCTGCAAAGCAGGAAGGATAGACTCGGGTTTTCTCATCGACTTGTTAGAGACGGATTCTCCTATGGTGCCAACAAAGTGGAAGTCCAGCGCCACCATAGTGGAACTTGCGTCGTCTTCGGAATCTTCATCATCAGCGTTGAGAGCTAGATCCAGATCGGTGATCTCCTCAGAGTCCAGATCTGATCCGTCGTCAAAGTTGCTGGGGTGGGTGGCGGGCATGCTCAAGGTGAAGCCGAGATCGTCGAGAGCCTTGGCGGTGAAGCCGACGAAGATGTCGATGCCGCCGATGGAGAACGTGGACCAGCCGGCGGGATCCTCCTTTGCCGACGTCCAAAAGCCGTCGTTGACGACGTGGCCAGCTCCTGTCTCGTCAAAGTAGCTGACCAAGCCGACCGCGATGGTGTCGCCGATTCTGCCAGCAGATCCCGCCCGGAATGTAACTCCGGACATCTCTTGCACCACGGTGGGCGCCAACTGTCGTGGTATTGT
Organism: Puccinellia tenuiflora; assembly: GCA_012064385.1. NCBI lineage: Eukaryota > Viridiplantae > Streptophyta > Magnoliopsida > Poales > Poaceae > Puccinellia > Puccinellia tenuiflora. Next base: position 198,163 of record QRDG01002180.1, on the reverse strand, counting down.
CGAATCTAGCCGCGATAGGGGTGCCATCGAGCTAGGTAGAGATGTGGGAATGGGAGATGCGAGATATTCCGGTGACAGGATGAGCACGAGTTTACCCAGCTTCGGATCTCGCAATGGTGACGAAACCCTACATGCTGCAATAATTCACTATAAGGCAATATGCGCCAATTACAATGAAAGTTGTGCGTCTTGGTGGTCTTTTGCCCTAAGGCGTCCCGTAGGCCTGCTTATAAAGACGTCTGGACCTAGGGCTTACAGGAGGAAACCTAACCGACTAAGTCACAGAGTTCTACTCTAACATGGCTTGGGCCTTGCCTTGAGTGCTATGTCATCCTCAATGCGGGCCGGCTTGTAGAACCTTCCCTTAGCCGGATGGGCCTCCTGCGCTTCACCGTACTGGGCCGCCTGGTAAACCGGATTTCGGCTTACCACCACTATGGGCCACCCTGGTACGCTGGCTTAAATCACCTTTGTGAGGGTACCTGTTCAGCATAACCCCAACAACAACTAAAGTGAAAGAGAGTAACCAACATTAGTAACATCCTGAACACCATGACGCAGACGATTAGCAGCTGGTGAGCATCGTGGACGGCTTCGAAATACCGAGCAAGCAGCGATCGCGCACACGATGGACCAGCCGATGGTGTTGGGGCCGCTGGCCAAAGCCTCAGCGACGGCCATGACACCGCAGGAGGAACCGACCCACACCACGGCTGCCGGCAAGGTGGAGGTCAGACGACTTCCCAATACTGAACATGCAGCGAGCGCACACATGATTGAAACAGCCGGCGGTGTTGGGAACGCCATCCAAAGCCTGCGAGAAGGCCGCGACGCCGGAGGAACAGACCTACACCATGACCGCCGGCCAAGGGGTACTCACGCCTGGAGAGAGCTCGGGAGCGGAAGAGTACGAGATATGCGGCAGCTTGAGGGCGGTGTAGGTTTGTGGAGGCAAAGCTCAGCTATGGAGCGACCGTCTAACAATGTCATTTTATTGTGATCCGAATTCAGTTTATTAGGAAGGCCGCCAGCTTCTGAACCAGAGCGTAGCAACACAGAGTCTGAAGTTGGCCCAACTTGTGATCAAACCAACGGGGATACGAGATTTTAACATGTAAACCCTTCCAGCCAGCAAAACTTCACTATATCGGGTCGGTAACAACTCGTAATACCACGGGGTACCGCCCTCTGCGACAAGTGGTATTAGAGGCTTGTTTCAGATTAGGGTGTTTCGATGACATCGATCAAGTTTGATCTATCGTTGTTGGATCTCAAGACGAGATTTTCTCTATGGCAAGTCAAGATACGTGTGTTTCTATCGCAACCTTCGGATCTTGATGAGGCGTTGGATGGATTTGGAAGAAAGGACGCAAAGTCATGGACCCCCGAGGAAAAGCGCAAGGATCGTAAGGCTTTGTCTATGATTCAACTTCATCTATCGACTAATATTTTGCAAGAAGTGCTGCAGGATAAACCAGCTACAGCTTTGTGATCTGCATGTCCAAGGATCTAACCAGCAAGATGCACGTGAAGTGGAATTTGTTCACGCACAAGATGCAAGAAGGTGGTTCGGTGATGAACCATGTATCGATCTTTAAGGGATCGTTGCCGGCCTAGTGTCGATAGAGGTAAAATATGTGGACGAAGATTTAGCTCTTCTACTGTTATGTTCGCTTCTTAGTTCCTTTATAACCTACGACATACCATACTATTAAGTCGTGATGATCTAACCCTTGCGGAAGTATATGAGGCCCTGCAGACCAGGGAAAAGATGAAAGGTATGGTACAGTCTGACACATCGTCCTCCAAGGGCGATGCATTGCAGGTTCGAGGTGTTGGGAATATGCCCTAAAGGAAATAATAAAATGGTTTGTTAGCATATTCATGTTTATGATAATAGTTTATTATCCATGCTATAATTGTATTAACCGGAAACATAATACATGTGTGGAATATAAACAACCAGTTGTCCCTAGTAAGCCTCTATCGGACTAGTTCGTTAGTCAAAAGATGGTTAGAGTTTCCAAACCATGGACTTGTTATAGTCACTTGATAACGGAGTCATATCATTAGGATTAATGATGTGATGGATGAGACCCAATAATAAACAGTTGCAATTGATCATGTCACACAAGTTTCATTGCCAATGCTTTTAGTGTCCCAAGTATAGTTTCCTTAGACCATGGGATTATGTCACTCCCGTTTACCGAAGGAATGCTTTGTGGACATCAAACGTCACTTCGTAACTGGGTGATTATAAAGGTGGCTTTCAGGTATCTCCGATGGTATTTGTTGGGTGACATGAATCAAGATTGGGATATGTCCTTCCTTGTGACGGAAAAGATATCTCTGGGCCCTCTCAGTAATATAGCATCAGAAAGGTTGCAACCATGTGATTAAGTGGTAATCACGGAGATCCTATATTATGGATGAGTAAAGAGAACTTGCCAGGTAACGAGATGAAACTAGATATGGAGATATCGACGATCGAATCTCGGGCAAGTTAAATATCGGTGAGACAAAGGGAATCATGTACGAGATTAAGCATCTCTGGCATCGTGGTTCAATCGATAAGGAACTTCGTTGAATATGTAGGAGTCAATATGGGCATCCCGGTCCCGCTATTGATTATTGATATGATCATGTCTGCATGTTCTCGAACCCGTAGGGTCACACACTTAACGCTCCGATGTAGCTAGGGTTAGCGATGAGATAATTGATGGTATGAACGAATGGTGATTCGGAGTCTCAGATGGGATCCCGAACGTCACGAGGAGTTCCGGAAGAGTCCGGAGAATAAAATTCATATAAGCAAAGTGGTTTCCGGAGGTATCAAAAGGTTCGGGAATGTTACGATAGAGTAACGGAATATTCTAGAAGGTTCTAGAGGGGTCTAGAAGTGGGGTCCATAGGAGTATGGGGCCCACATGGGATAAAGGGGTGGTGGACTGGCCTCATAGGCCAGCCGCACCACCAGGGCATCAAAGGCCCATGCGGGCCAAAGGGGCCCATAAGGGGGGCGGCCAAACCCTAACCCTAGGGGCTGGCTTGGGGGCCAAGGCATCCCAGCCGCCAGCCCTAGGGAGGCCTTGGGGCGCACCCCCCTGCCACCTATATAAGGAGGGGCAAGGGGAGGGGTGCGGCACCCCATTGGGAGCCCTTGTGGCAAACCCTAGCCGCACCCCTCTATGCTCCTCCACCTCTTGCGCCACCCCTCTCGGAGGGCTGCCGCGAGCTACACCTCCTCCCTTGCTGCACCACCCCTAGCCGTAGGGCTGCTGCACCATGTCCTCCTTCCCCTCCTCGTGCCATGGCTTAGGCAAAGCCAGGCTCGTGGAGATCTACACCATCAACGCCATCACAACCGTCGTGGTGCCGAGCTCTATCTAGCCACGTCCTCCTCGCTTGCGGGATCAAGGAGTGGACGTCTACATTGAGCCGTACATGTGGATACCGCGGAGGTGCTGCTCTTGCGGCGCTTCATCGGATTGGATCTTCGAGAAAATACATCTCCTCACAACTAGATGAGTCTAGTTGCGGGGATCGACTAGCCAACCCCTCTACACCGACAAAATGCGTTTGTTCGATCTTCAAGGGTAAGAGATTGGATCTCGCCTTCGCTACCTTCTTCTAATAGATCTAGATCGCGGGGTTTCTTCCGCTTGTTTCGTAGGAAAATTTTTGTTTTCTATGCAACAACCCCTTCACGAGGCAGGACTAAGCAACGAGATAACAACTACAACAACAACAGAGATAAGAGAAAGGGCGACAGAGGCCGTTCAAAGTCCAAAGGACGAGACAATTTCTGCAGGTATTGTAAGAAAACTGATCACACTATTGATGATTGCTAGAAGGTGCAGAACAAGGAGAAAAGGAACGGTACTTACCAACCGAAGAATAAATCTAACGGTAATGATAATGTTAAGGCTACTATTGTTGCTAGTGATAGTTCTGATGGAGAATGCCTAGCTGTTGTTGCTGCATGTGTTACTCGTGATGATGAATGGATTCTTGATACTGTATGTTCGTTTCATATTTGCTGTAAAAAAGATTAGTTCAGTTCTTATGAGTCGGTGCAGACTCGAGACTTTGTGCGTGTGGGTAATGACAACAAATGTCACATTGTTGACGTTGGGTCTGCTAAGATCAAGACACATGATGGCATGACACGCACATTGAATGGAGTAAAACACATACGAACCATAGCGTAGTACCCTTGATTGTGACGGGTACAAGTACGCCGGAGTGAATAGACTCCTGAAGGTATCAAAAGGTTCTCTTATGATAGGTGATATGAATTCTGCCAAATTATATATTTTTAGAGGTAGCAGTTTGTCTGGTACTGCTGCTGCTGTTACTAATGATGATCCAATTAAAACTTATATTTGGCATATGCGTCTTGTACACATGAGTGAACTTGGTATGGCAGAATTGATAAAGAGAGAACTTCTGAAGGACGGCAACATGAGTAAGTTGCCGTTCTGTGAACACTGCGTGTTTGGTAAGTGTTAAGTTCAATACTTCCATTCACACCACCAAAGGTACACTTGATTATGTACATGTTGATTTGTGCGGGCCTTCACATAAGCCCTCTTATGGAGGTGCTCGTTACATGCTTACCATTATGGATGATTAATCTAGAAAAGTTTGACCTTATTTCCTGAAAACTAAAGATGATACTTTTGCTGCTTTTAAAGAGTGGAAAGTTATGATTGAAAGGCAAACTGAAAGGAAGGTGAAGTTGCTTCGTACTGACAATGGTGGCGAATTTTGTTCGCATGCTTTTGATAATTATTGTGCGCAGGACGACATTGTTAGGAATCACACCATCCTGTATACGCCTCACGGAATAGTGTAGTCGAGTGGATGAATAGGACGATCATCTCCAAGGCTCGCTGCATGTTGTCCAACACTCGCATGAACATGCGTTTTTGGGTTGAGGCTACCAAGACTGCATGCTACTTGATCAACAGGTCACCGTACATTCCACTTGACAAGAAAACTCCTATTGAGGTATGGTCTGGTGAGCCCGCTGATTATTCACAATTGAAATTTCTTAGTTGCACTGGCTATGCTTATTCTGATAATGGAAAGTTAGAGCCTAGAGATTTTAAGTGCTTATTTCTTGGTTATGGTTCCGGAGTGAAAAGATATAAGTTATGGAGTCCGGAAACCAAAAAAGACTTTCTTCAGTAGGAGTGTTGTCTTTCATGAATCTGTTATGTATCAAGATAGTTTGTAGACTGATGTTGTGCCAGATTCTTCTGATGTGGATGAACCACAGGTTCATTTGCAGGTGGAGCACTAAATGAGGAGGTAACTGAAGCTGTTGAGGATGATATTGAGCAACCCTCACCTCCTATTTTGCAGCAACAATCCATTGATGTTGATCTGCCAAGGAGAAACATTGTTCGTCCTACCCGTTTGATTAAAGAGTGTAACATTGTTAATTATGCTCTGAGTTGTGCAGAATAGGTAGAGAACGAACATAAGTCTTCCTCACATACGGAGGCTATTGGCTCAGTTGACCGCCTAAAGTGGATTTCCACAATGCAAGAAGAGATGCAGTCACTTGAGAAGAATGGCACATGGGAAGTTGTGCGTCTGCCCAAGCAGAAGAAGGTCGTTCATTGTAGGTGGATCTTCAAGAAAAAGGAAGGTCTTACGCCTAGTGAACCCGCTAGGTTCAAGGCAAGGTTAGTTGCAAAAGGATTTAGTCAGATACCTGGTATTGACTATAATGATGTGTTCTCCCCGATTGTCAAGCATAGTTCTATTCATACATTCATTAGTATTGTTGCTATGCATGATCTTGAGCTTGAGCATGTTAAGACTGCGTTTTTGCATGGAGAACTTGAGGAGGAGATATACATGGACCAGCCTGAAGGGTTCATAGTGCCTGGTAAGGAGGACTTTGTTTGCAGGTCAAATAAGTCCCTTTGCGGATTGAAATAGTCTACTCGGCACTGGTATAAAAGGTTTGGTTCTTTTATGATGTCACATGGCTTTAAGAGGTCTGAATATGATAGATGTGTATACATTAAGTTTGTTGATGAATCGCCAATATATTTGCTGTTATATGTGGATGATATGTTAATTGCGGTCAAGAGCATGAAAGAAATCACTACGTTGAAGAAACAGTTGAGTAGTGAGTTTGAGATGATATTGGTCCTACAAGAAAATACTAGGTATGGAAATTTCAAGAGACAAAATCTAGGTTGTTATTTCTTAGTCAGGAAAATTACATTAAGAAAGTTCTTCATCGTTTTAACATGCATGATGCAAAGTCTGTTAGTACACCTATTGCTCCTCACTTCAAGTTGTCAGCGTTGCAATGTCCTAGTACTCATGAAGATATTGAGTACATGTCACGAGTTTCGTATTCTAGTGATGTTGGTTCCTTGATGTATGCCATGGTTTGTTCACTTCCTGATTTGTCATATGCTATGAGTTTGGTCAGTCGTACATGGCTAATCCTGGTAAAGAACATTGGGAAGTTGTTCAGTAGATTTTCAGGTACATTCGCAGCGCATCCAAAGCTTGCTTAAAATTTGGCAAGACTGGTGAGGGGCTCGCAGGCTATGTGGATTCAGATTTTGCTGCCGACTTGGATAAGAGGAAATCCCTCAAAGGTTATGCATTTACTGTTGGTGGATGTGATGTTAGCTGGAAGGCTACCTTTCAGGCTGTTGTTGCACAATCTACTACTGAGGCTGAGTACATGGCTATTGCTGAAGCATGTAAAGAATTTGTTTGGCTGAAAGGTCTATTTGCTGAGCTTTGTGGAGATGATACTTGCATTAACCTGTTTTGTGACAATCAGAGTGCTATTTATCTTACTAAGGATCAGATCTTTCATGAGAGAACAAAGCACATTGATGTCAAATACCATTATGTGCATGACGTTGTTGTGTTGCATAAGGTAAGGTGAAGGTATGCAAGATATGCACTTATGATAATCCTACTGATATGATGACAAAGCCAGTTCTTGTTGCTAAGTTTGAGCTTTTCTCGAGATTAGTTGGTATAACCGTTTAGCCCAAGAGGCTAGCTGGCGCCAAAAGTATTTCCTTTATTGTTTCAGGATGAAGGTTCATTTTATGCTAAAAGATGGAGTGTTATTCTATTGTTGATAAGGGCTGGCCCGATCTTCTCAATGAGCGGTGGTAGATGGATGATGGAGGAAGGTAACTTGCGAGATTTTGACGAACTCTCCGGCTGCTCCCATGTTGCCAATGCAATAGCTCTTCAACCCAATGGATATTCACGATGCCTCACACCGATGCAACGTAGCCGCCGACCACGAAACAATTTCTGCAATCTACTAATTCCCAATGGAACAACAGATCACACTCAAACTTTGGTAGCAAGAACCTCCAGATCAAAACAAAGTGGAGGGGTGAATTCCCGATCGAAGCAAAGAGGAATTCTAGTATAGATGAATGCTTAGCAATCCAATCTAGGGTTTAATCAAAACGTGGTCTAACCTTCCTATAGCCGCCGGCCTAGGCTTTTATAGGAGCCAACCGACCTAACTCAAAAAACCTAACTTGGTTCGGACTCAAAACGATACAAACCGACCCAAAAGTGGGTTCGGCCGAAATCTGGCGCCCAGGCCGGGTCAAGGCCGGAGGCCGGGCTCAAGCCGGCTTGGGATTTGCATGGCCCTTCAGTCGGCCTAGCCGGGTTAGAGGCCGGGCTGAAGGCCGGCCGTCTCGGGTGTATGCCCGGCCTAGGCCGGCCTGAGCCGGCCTCGGGCATATTGGAGGCCGGGAGCTTTTGGTGCCTGGCCGGCCTCAGGCCGGACTGCCTGGTTCTCTTCGTCATCCTTCCTCGCGCATGCCTCCCGCTCCCTCGCGCCACAGGTGACATTGTGCTCCAATTCTTGTTGCTCCTCTGGCCCTCCTTCAACGTTTGTGTTATCAACAACTCTGATCATACACAAATGCATAGACTTAGGTAGTATAAAGTTCTCATTATCACAAACATCATATTCAATTAAGAGTGAGTTCACCTGTTGTCCAAGTAGCTTGGCACGAGCTCTTGTCATTGGTCCAATCCTCACTTCATTGGGCTTGTCTTGAACAGCAACATCATCGATGAAAGAAAATGGTAATGGACTAGGGATGTCCTCATCATCCTCCCCCTTGAAAAGGCGTCGACCTCGACGCGTCAAGGTCTTCTCCGTCATATGGCATCAAATCAGCAACATTGAATGTATTACTCAAGCCAAACTCAGTTGTAGGAAGATCTATCTTCTATGCATTATCATTTATCTTGCCAAGAACCTTGAATGGACCATCACTTCGCGGCATCAGCTTGGACTTGCGCTGAACAGGAAATCTGTCTTTGCGAAAGTGTACCCAAACCATGTCGCTGGGCTGAAAGATCACCTCCTTTCTCTTTTTGTTTACACGAGCTGCATTGTACTTGCCTTTCTTCTCAATTGCCTCCTTAGTATTCTCATGTAACTTCTCACAAAATCTGCATGCTTCGATGCCTCCATGTTGACTCTCTCATGTAATGGAAGCGGCAGCAAATCAAGCGGAGTAATGGGTTTGAAACCATACACCACCTCAAACGGACATAGGTGCGTGGTAGAATGTACCGCCCTGTTATATGCAAACTCCACATGCGGCAAACAGTCTTCCCACTCATGCAAGTTCTTCTTGATCATGGCTCGCAGCAACGTTGATAGTGTGCGATTCACTACCTCCGTTTGGCCATCAGTTTGGGGATGACAAGTGGTACTGAACAGCAGCTTTGTTCCCAGCTTGCCCCAAAGTGTCTTCCAAAAATAGCTCATAAACTTCACATCTCGATCAGAAACAATCGTCTTTGGTACTACATGTAAGCGCATGATGTCCCTGAAAAACAGATTAGCAATATGCTACGCATCGTCGCTTTTGTGGCAGGCAATAAAGCGTGACATCTTAGAAAAATGATCCACCACCACAAAAATAGAATCATGTCCTCTCCTGGTTCTAGGCAATCCTAATACAAAATCCATGCTTATGTCCTCCCATGGAGTTGTAGGTGCAGGAAGAGACTTATACAAACCATGAGGCTTCAGTTTGGACTTTGCCTTGTTGCAAGTGATGCAACGCTTAACAAACCTGTCCACATCACGCCTCATCCTTGGCCAATAAAAGTGATCCGCCAACATCAGCAACGTCTTCTCACGTCCAAAATGTCCCATCAAACCGCCACCATGTGATTACTGCAAAAACAACAAACGCACGGACAATTCTGGCACACATAATTTGTTAGCTCTAAACAAGTGTCCAGCATGCATATGGTATTTTTCCCAAGCTTTTACAGCAGAACACTTAGGAAAAAGGCATGGAAAATCAGTATCATTAGCATATAAATCACGCAAACTCTCTAAACCAGGAACTTGAACATCTAAATGTGTCAAAAGCATGCTTTTCCTAGAGAGTGCATCAGCAATCACATTATCTTTGCCTTTCTTATACTAATAATGTATGGGAAGGATTCAATGAACTCAACCCATTTAGCATGACGTTTATTCAAGTTAGATGGGCACTTCAAATATTTCAAGGCTTCGTGATCAGAATGCACTACAAGAAATATGCTGACTGGTGACCCTCCATTTTGGTCACTAGAAGGTCACAAAGTTCCATTCATGACCCCTTTGTGACCAAAAATCGATGGTCACATACCGAGCGACTAAAACGGTCAATCATGACCTTTTTAGTGAAATTGTCATAACCGTCTATGACCAAATTAGAGGGTCATAATATTTATGACCAATTTTTTTGGTCATGCCCTCTATGTCATCGCCATGTCAGATCCTATGTGGCCAATCCTACATGGAAAAATTATGACCAAATGGTAAGGTCATAGATCAAAAGGAGCCCAATCCAGTTCAGTGCTTCAAATGGGCCAAGCCCAATAATTAGCCTATTTATATTATTTTTCCAGTCAAATTTGGTGAGCGACCTAGGACAAGGCCAAACATTACAGCCTTTTTTTTTTGGACCGTGGCCTTCTTGCTCCTAGGTTTTAGCTTTTCTTTTTTCCAAAAGTTGGGCCCACTAGTTTGGGGGCCAAATGTCAGGTCCTAGTAGGTAGGTCCCAATTGACAGGTTCTACTAAGTGGGCCCAATTGACAGGTTTATAATCCTATAAATCTGACATTGATTGTAAATACTACTCCAATCACATCAGGTGTACAATCATATAAATCTGACATTTTATCACCTCAACATAGAAGGACAAGGTCAACAGTATTTCAATCTTTGAAACAAAGAACCAGAATGTCAATGTTTGAACAGAAAAAACATTGATACGGTAGATCACATGCGATTTTGAATCAACCACTAATGAGAGACACTTTGACACCAATATTTTGCAACATCTGTCAAATTTGAACATCATAAAAATGCATTGTAGAATTTGTATCTGAAAGAAGTATACATACTTATAAGGTTTAATTAGGCCGGCAGCACAAAACAACCAATTATATTGTCTTACAGAAGTAAGAGCACAAAAAGACTCTAATAACCAGGTCTACAACTCAATGCGTCATAGCAACAGAACTAGGAAGATGATCATCGTGAAGAAGGGAGCCTGAGGAGCTCACCTAAAGGTTGTCGTGTGGCAGTAGGAGCGGAGGAAGTAGTCGAACTATCGAGTCGCAGGGCCAGCCGAGCCTATTACCACGCACGAGGTCACAACCAGCCTAGCAGCATCACCACCGTCAGAGCCATCACCACCGCCCAAGATTTATCGAGCTCACTGCAGATTGCATTTCGTGTCAAAGCAGAGTTAGAAAATCTCATGATGTAATGCAAATAAGAACTTGGGACCTGGGATACAAAATTGATCTTACAAATGAATATTGTAAATCTCCATGTTCAACAGCAAGAATATGAGAATAACCTAGTTGCTAATTTAACAGTTCTCACCGCTTATGTGAAGTTATTAATAATTTTAGTGTAAAGCTCAATTTATAACATCTAAAATCTTGTGTTGTAGTTTCAGTTAAACTGCTCAATCAATAAGCATCTACAAGCATTAATTGCATTTTTCAAGCATGTTAATACTATGCAGACCCAGATAAGCATGTAAATCATTGCCTAACTGAAGGAATCTGTGAATGAACTAGCAAACAAGCCAACAGAACAACCATCTTTTGCAGCAACTATGCTCACTCCATGACCACCTTCTTCGTGTGTGACTGCACAATCAGTTTCAGCAGACTGCACAATCAGAATTTAAAAGGTTAGATCAACCACATACCAGTGGGTGCACAATCATCACTGTAAAATGCTAAATGCGGGTACCAGAGACCAACCTAGTCAAACGTAAACATCACTGTCAGTCTTATTTTATTTTAGAGACACTGAATTATCTTGTTTACACCCTACTTGGCATATTTTATTTTCTGTTGGATTACAAGAAATAAGAGCATCCTTGAGGAGCATATAATTTCCGACACAACATGTGTATGAATGAATGAAAATTATACACTTAGTCTAACCAGCAAGGCATGTAAGACAGCAACAATCTTTACTGTATTATACCTATATATGGATATACAAACACATGAGAAACTACCTGGGATCATAAGACTTTGCAAACAAACACCCAACATACTGCTACTGCTACATAGACAACTATAAGCTGATCAAATAACATGCTCTTGTTCACTTGTCAAGTACAGATAATGGAATTCTCAGTTTTTAGTAAAATAGAAAAATGTTATAAGTATTTTCTAGTGCAATTATATGGAGTGCTCAAGATTTAGATGTATTAATTGATCAACAATACCTACAAACTATGTATACCAATAACATGGTATAGCAGCAAGCAAATACTATGCCAAGATATCATCCACATGGCTGTACCGACAATGCAACAAGGAGGAGCCAAATCAACCCCATCTATGCCAAGATATCATCCACATCAACTAGCCCTCGAATTACCATCCACATCCATGGGGTAAATCGCCACACAACACCGCACAAGCAATCTAATCGAGCAGCAAGATAGCGAAGAGGGGAAGAGATGGGAAGCACGTACCAGTGGATCGACCTGCAGATGGGCGACTGCTCGAAGACGACATCAAGGACAAACGCGCAGCCGGGGGAGTCGGAACCAGCCACCACTACAGGGTAGGAACGTGCATCAGGATGGTGGATCTCGCGCTGTCGGTCGCGGATCGACGGGTCCCCACGTAAATGATAGGCAGGCCACGCGCGTGCCGCGGTCCGGCCATCTTGATGGAGCATCGTGCAACGAAGCGCGCATGCGCGCCGGTGAGCAAGCCAGCCGTGACGCCGTTGCTCCTGGGCTGCGACACATCCCACGTCGGCGGAGCAGGGGTGGCGGCGCTCGATCTAGTTCGGGAGGTCGAACAGGAGGGGATGGGGCGGAGGAGAAGATGGCCATGCGGAAGGGAGGAGCGGTCGTGACTGGGGTAGGAGGGGGCGGCGGCGTAGGGGAGAGGGAATGGAGCTAGGGTTTTCCGTGGGGGAGGCGGTGCTGCACTGGTTTTATTGCAGACGCGAGCATTGCCAACCGTCGGATTCACATCAGACGGATGGAGGTGCTCTGGTCGCTGTCCAGTGGGCCAAAGGCCCAGGCGGGGATAAGGGGAGTAAGAGCTCGGTTGTGACAGTTTCGGCCCAGTTCGGCAGAATAATTGTGGCAACAAAAAAAAACATGTTTCAATTTCTAAATGATAAAAACATTGTTTTTTGTGATGCAGCTACCAAAAGTATGGTGTGAAATACACCACTATAACTTTCACACAAATTAGATCGCCTTTTATTCATGAATACCCATTTTTACTACTTTCTGAGCTTTCTAGCTATTTTTACCATTTAAACGGTTTTGGGCCAATTCACTTTCTAAGCATCGTCGATCTGAATCGGGGTAAGGGGCGAGGGAGAGAATGGAAGATAGAGAGAGGTTTAGGGTGTTAGGATTTCTCTAGAGGAGCCTCTGCTGAAGAAAGTTTTCATTTTCTTTACACAATAAATTTCTTTTCATTTTTCGAGTGCAAAAAATGGTTCTTTTTCTGTGATGCACCTACCAAAAATATGTTACAAAGGACACCACGGGAAGGTTTCTCATTTAATTATTTTTCCTAGGTGGTAGGTCACAAAAAGGATGCCACGTGAAGGTTTTCCATTTTTATTTTGAATTAGTTGTGCCTAACCCTAACCCTAAATCGTGACTAAAAATGGAAAACATGTTTTTATCAAAAGAAAATCCTAAACCCCTTATTCAACATTGTACCACATCCAAGATACACGAGTGTGAAAAATATGGCCTCATTCCGACAATTTTTGCTATGTTAAAAGTGATACCCTAGCTCATTTGAGTCGAAAGCCATACATCTTTCTACCTCGTAGCTCGTTTCTGAGAAGGGTTTTCGAGAAAAAATTCTATAACACATGTTTGTTATTTTTCCTAGGTGGTAGGTCACATAAAAGGAGGCCACGTGAAGGTTTCTCATTTTTTTGATTTTTTAATTAGTTCTGCCTAACCCTACCCCGAAACCGTGACCGCAAACCCTAATCCTAAACCTAAACCTAACCATAACTTCGATCCAGCAAAAACCGCCAAATATCTTTAAATAAAGTACATATTGTGGATCTAAAAGTGATTTTTGCAAAAATCATGACCAAACTATGCGGCACTCGTAGTTCAAATCAGACCCACATCCAGTGAAATCGGCAGGAACTTGTATGAAATGTTTGAAATATCTAAGTATGTTTTTATCTTTAAACCCAGGGTTATATATACTTATAAGATGGTCTATTATTTTCTATCTCTTTGTATGTTCCTCTTTTGGTGAGCCGTTTTGGTAGCTGCTTCACAAAAAAGCCTGTTTTGACACTAAAAAAATGAAAACCCTAAACCTCATAGTCAACACTATTCTACAACCAAGATACACCAGTGTGTCAAATATGGCCTCATTCCGACAATTTTTGCTATGTTAAAGGTCATACCCTAGCTCATTTGAGTCGAAAGTCATACATCTTCTACCTCGTAGCTCATTTATGAGAAGGGTTTTCGAGAAAAACTTCCATAAAACATGTTTGTTATTTTTCCTAGGTGGTAGGTCACATAAAAAGGAGGCCACGTGAAGGTTTCCCATTTTTTTGATTTTTTTTTTTTGAATTAGTTCTGCCTAACCCTACCCCGAAACCGTGACCGTAAACCCTAACCCTACTAAACCTAACCGTAACTCCGTTCCAGCAAAAAGTGACAAAGATCTCTAAATAAATTACATATTGTGGATCTAAAAGTGATTTTTACAAAAAAACACGATCAAACCATGCGACACTCGTAGTTCAAATCGGACCCACTTCTAGCTAAATCAACAGGAATTTCTATAAAATGTTATAAATACCTATGAATGTTTTCATATTCAAACCTAGGGTGATATGTACTTATAAAATGGTCTATTATTTTCCGTACCCTTGGATGATCCACTTTTGGTGAGCCGTTTTGGTAGCTCCTTCACAAAAAAAGCCATTTTCGACATTAAAAATGGCAAACAGGTTTTTTATCAAAACAAAACCCTGAACCCCTTATTCAACACTGTTCTACATCCAAGATACAGAAGTGAGCAAAATATGGCCTCATTCCAACAAACTATGCTATCTTAAAGGCCATACCATGGCTCATTGGAGTCGAAAACCATACATCTTTGTACCTCATAGCTTATTTCTGAGAAGGGTTTTTCTGAAAAACTTCCATAACCCATGTTCTTTATTTTTCCTATGTGACTGGTCACATAAAAGGACACGCGTTAGCGATGGGGAGGCTAGTGGCATTTCATCATGGCATAATTTTAAAACCCTGGAATTATTTTATCTTGCATTTGAATTTAAAAGAATAATCCCGAAATTTTATTTCAAATTCTTCAAAACCCTATATAAAGCAATATAGAAGCTTAGGGACATTTTTTATTTTATTTATATAATGACAGGGTGCATCTTTATACAATTTAGGTGGTTGAAATTTAAGTTCAAAACGAAAAGTTATACAAGAAAGGGGAAAATACAGCTGAGTCGGCCAACCCAGTAAGCGCAAAGGCCCACTCGGCAATCGAAAAAAAACTGAAAGAAAAATAAAGGTAGCCTCGCCCACCTAGGCCCAGGCCCAGCAGCGTAAGTTATGCGTTAAATAAAGGAGATGGGCTAGTCTAACGTCAAAGAGTGCCTGGTCCGGTGGTCTGTTGCTGCTTGGTACAGCCAAAGGTCTGAGGGTCGAATCCCAGACTCCCCCCAATTTTTATTAGTACATAACTAACTGGTTGGTGCGGGTCTTGATGGGTCCCGCTCGTCAGGTGTGTCCTGCCTTGTCATCAGGAGGATCCCAGTTGTCAGCATAGCGGGTTCCGCTCGTCAGATGTGTCTTGTCATCAGGGGGGTTCCACTGGTCAGCGGGTCCCATACCCTAGCAGGGTTGGTCTCATATGACAGGTCCCACTTTTCAGCAGGGCGGGTCCCACAGGTCAAGACACGTGTGCAAAATTAATAAATAAAACAGAGAACTAAGCGTGACACATAGGTAAAATTGATGAGATGGAACCCATTCATAGTATTACATCACAATTTAAATGTTGTGACGAATCTAAATTGGTCACAGTCTGCTAGATATAAGGTCGTAGACCACAATTGTCTGCATTATGACCTTTTTTGCCTAAACCAGCCGTGACCTTTCTAATTAAAAAGGTCGTTATGTTTTCAGGTTTGGATCCTCCCAAGCAGCTTACGACCAATTGGTTCGAAATGGTCATAGATCTATGACCATTTCTTCTAGAGTCACTATAAAAAGGTCACTAGTTAGCATATTATGATAAATTCTTTTGGCCACAAATAATGTTGCCAAACCTCAAGAACACGAACAAGAGCATACAATTCTTTATCATAAACAGGATAGTTCAACTGGGCACCATTTAATTTTTCCGAAAAATATGCAATTGGTTTACCCTCTTGCATCAACACACCTCCTATTCCAATGCCACTAGCATCACAATCAATATCAAATTGTTTATTGAAATCAGGAAGCATAAGCAAAGGTGTAGAAATTAAACAGCATTT
The DNA here is from genome assembly GCA_012064385.1 of Puccinellia tenuiflora. NCBI lineage: Eukaryota > Viridiplantae > Streptophyta > Magnoliopsida > Poales > Poaceae > Puccinellia > Puccinellia tenuiflora. Next base: position 182,075 of record QRDG01002180.1, on the reverse strand, counting down.
CAGTTCATCAAAAGCGGCATCTTAGGCTACGTCCCAAGCAAACTCAACAACTTTTTTAGTTAAATCATTCAAAGGTGCAGCAATAGAACTGAAATCTTTCACAAAACGTCTATAAAAACCAGCAAGACCAAGAAAGCTTCGAATTTGACTAACATTCATAGGAGTAGGCCTATTTTTAATAGCTTCAATTTTAGATTCATCAACCTCTACTCCATGCTTAGAAACAACAAAGCCCAGAAATATGACCTTATCTTTGCAAAAAGTGCATTTAGCAAGATTACCATACAGATTATTATCACGCAACACTTGCAAAACTTGTCTAATATGAGCAGTATGTTCAGATTCATTGCGGCTATAAATCAATATATCATCAAAATATACTACCACAAATTTACCAATGAAATGCCTCAAAACATGGTTCATCAATATCATGAAAGTACTAGGTGCATTAGTTAAACCAAAAGGCATCACTAACCACTCATATAAACCGAATTTTGTTTTAAAGGCAGTTTTCCATTCATCTCTTTCTTTCATCCTAATTTGATGATAACCACTACGCAAATCAATTTTGGAGAAAATAACAACACCACTTAATTCGTCTAACATGTCATCCAAACATGGAATATGGTGTCTATAATGAGTAGTGATGTTATTTATCGCTCTACAATCTACACACATGCGCCAAGTACCATCCTTCTTAGGAACCAAAATAACAGGAACATCATAAGGACTTAAGCTCACACGAATATACCCTTTGTCAAGAAGCTCTTGTACCTGTCGTTGTATATCCTTTGTCTCCTCAGGGTTGGTCCTATAGGAAGCTCGGTTTGGAAGTATTGCTCCTGGGATCAAGTCAATTTGATGTTCGATACCCCGCAATGGAGGCAAACGAGCGGGCACTTCCTCCGGAAAAACGTCACCAAAATCCTGCAAGACATTAGAAACACCAAGAGAGAGAGGGGTCATGTCGTTAGAAACAAGAATTTCCCCCTTGCACATAAGCATAAGAGGTACTAGAGTGGGATCCTCACGAAACTCTCTCAAATCAGATTTGGTGGCTAACATTACTATTTTGTTCTCTCCCTCACTTTTCTTTTTACCACTCGAATTTGGCTTGTGCCTCTCGCTCATCGGAAGTGGAGTCTCTCGCCTAGCTAATCTCTCATGCTCAGCCTCATGGTTAACTTCAACTTTTTGGCGAGATTCATTAACTATCGCTTGAGGTGTCATAGGCGCAACATCACCTCCTTGCCATGCCAATTGAGCTGATATGTATTTGTCAAATTGCCAAGGACGTCCCAACAACAAGTGACAAACAGTCATTGGAACCACGTCAAACTCCACGGTATCCTTGTAAGGTCCAATCTGAAATTCAACCTGCACCATGTGATTAACCTTCAACTCCCCACTTTCACTCAGCCAATGAATAAAATATGGATGTGGATGCGGCAAATATTTCAGATTCAGTTTTTGACAAAGCTCTTTACTAGCTAAATTGCGGCAGCTGCCACCATCAATGATTAATTTGCAAGAACGTCCATTGCCAATTGCAGCACTTGTTTGAAACAAATTGCAACGCTTGGCATCCGCATAATACAAATCATCTTCATTTTCCTTCTCAAACTCAGCATTAGGATCAACCTCATCACCACTCTCATACTCGCCGGTCTCCTCATTGATCAACATGACCTTCTTGTTTGGACACTCACGCTTGAAGTGACCCTTGCCTCCACACATATGACAGTTCATATCATGTGTACGAGCTGTAGAATTGGAAGAGCCAGCAGCACTAGCAGCAGGTTGTGGTGATGGCTTGGCATTAGGGGCAACCGACACTAACTTTGAAGGAGCAGCACCATGGAAACTAGGAGCAGGACTAGATGGCACATCACTAGGTGTCGTCCGTGATGACGAACTTCTCGCCCATAGGAAGAACGAGGCGCATACTTGGCATCTTCAGCCAACTGTAACTCAGCTTCACATGCTTGATGCAACAAATCTTGTACATCGCCATATTGATGATGACGCACAATTATCTTGATATTAAAACTCAAACCTGAAAGGAAACACTGCATAGTTTGTTCAGGTTCTTCTCGCACTTTAGCATAATGCATGATCATCTCCATCTCCTTGTAGTACTCATCAACGGACTTGGTGCCTTGCTTCAAATTTTCCAACTTATCATACAAAGAACGGATGTAATTGCGAGGAATAAAACGATGACTGATGTAAACTGGGGATCCCGATCTTTCGATGAGAGAGGATAACTATGATTTTTATAGGCTTTGACTCTCACGATTCGGCTACCAACCGTACTGGGAGAATCGTACACGACTGATATCCACGGCAATCGCTGAACCAACTCCTCGATGTTATCAACCGAGCCAACGACACGATTAACCTGTCCACGAAGGACTTTTCCTGCGTGCAAATCAAGAATAAGCAAGAAAACAATAGCGTAAGCAATCTGAAATTGCGGATATGCTAAATGATCAATAATCTCAAAGAGATGAAAGTTGAGGTTCCGATAGGATGTCTGAACGGTCGCACTAGCCGCTACGAGCGTAGACAAATAAAAGTAGCAAAGGGGCTAAACTTTCTCTAAACAAAACCTGAGTCTAAACCCTAGATGGAATCTAATTATATATCAGCGGAGGAAGAGTTGCGTCGCGCCGCCTCAATGCTCCGTCTTGCCTTGCACCGTCTCTTGGGCCACGTGTAGAACTGGTGCCCTAGTCGACATAAGGGCCTTGGGCCTCGTGCCCTTTTTCTCCATGCAAATACTGGTCGGCTGCAGGTGCTTAATCGCTGGTCGTAGGCAGCAGCTGGCCCATCCTTGCTTTCCTTGATCTTCAGTTGAGCTGGATCCCATGACCAATACATGCATCGACTTGAGACATGGTATGACATGCACGTCACGTAGAGATGCCAGGAATAAGAGCCATGCATGTGCTTGCCCACATGCACTGAAATGCTACACGTACACATATAATTGCTCGTTTTCCCTTCTGATTTGTGTCTGTGTCGATCTTGCATTTTAACCCATGGCTTATACATATCTTCAGAATATCTGTGAAACATAAAAGTTGGTGTTGTACCGTTGTTTCTATTTGTAAAGTAATAGATAAAAATATGAGTACTAGAAATCACCTGAAAAATATGTTCGTACAAACTATATTTGGTCATATCCGAGATAGTCATGTCCTCATCATCCTCCCCTTCTTGAAAACAAAGCCGTCCTCGGCTTTTCGTATTCTGAAATTCATTAAACCAAGAAAACAAGGTGGAACCAAAAGGGCAACCATTTTTGCAAATATATGTGATGCACAACTCATGAGAAACTAAGCTGTGATGGTAGTTCAGTTGTGCACCAACACTGATAACGGAAATAATATTAGCATGCATGCCATCATGGTCGTTCTGATCAGGAGATATGGGTTCAACATTTGTCATAGCAAAATCATGAATTGGAGAATTGAAAGCAAGCAACGTATGCACATCATCAACTTTAATATGTTTAGGTGCTCTAACTTTCTCATCATTTACTATTTCAGCGGGAGCCATAGGTAATAAATTAATAGTTTTTCCTTCAAACATGAGAGTATATGAATTTGTTCTACCATGATGGATAACACTATTATCATATTGCCAAGGTCGACCCAGCAGTAAAGAGCATGCTTGCATAGGCACGACATCGCAATCAACATAATCATGATAGGAACCAAGTGTGAAATGCAATCGAACGCGACGTGTAACCTTCAACTTACCACATTCGTTGAGCCATTGGATGTAATATGGACGGGGGTGTCGTGTAGTTGTGAGACACAGCTTCTCCACCATATCTATACTTGCCAAGTTATTGCAGCTTCCCCCATCAATGATTACACGAACTGAATGGTCTTTAACGACAAATTTCGTTTGAAAAATATTATGACGTTGATGGGATTCAGTATGCCCCTCCTGTGCACTTGGCACACGCATGGTGACAAGACTTGGGTATTTGTCCGCCATGTGAGCATCACATTGTATTTCCTCCGGATCATCAGCGTCACCTGCAGGATTAGTGGAAAGCATAGCATATGTTTCTTCATCCAAATCACTAGCAGAAGAGTACTCACCATTTTCCCGTACAATTAGGACTCGCTTATTTGGGCACTCCTTTTTAATGTGACCACGCCCTCCGCAACCATGGCATAGGACATCCCTTGTGCGTCCCGTGGAGGCGGTAGAATAAGAACTCTTCGCCGGTTCTGGAGGAGCCTCTGACACTTGTGCCACTGATTTTGTGGTTGAACGTGCACCGTTGTTGGAGACAGCCGGTGTAGACTCACGAACTGATGGAACAGCAGGAGTGTGTGTCCATGATGTGCTACGACCTGTAGAAAAATTTCCTCGTCCCTTGTTTTGTCGTCCCTGCACTTGCCTTTCAGCTTTACAAGCAAAATGGAACAAACGAGTGATAGAATTGTTATCTTTATAATCCAAAATATCTTGTATTTCGCGATTCAAACCACCTAAAAATCTAGCCATCATAGCATCTTCAGTTTCAACTAATCCACAACGCATTAAGCCAGTTTGCAGTTCTTGGTAATAATCCTCTACAGTTTTATTGTCTTGTTTTAAACGTGTCAATTCATTCAGTTTATCACGAGCATAATATGAAGGAACAAAACGTTGTCGCATAGCCCGTTTTAAAGTATCCCAAGTTGTAGGTATGTTATTCTCATTAACACGACAATACTCACTCCACCAAATAGAAGCAAAGTTTGTAAACTCACTAGTAGCAGTTTTAACTCTTTGATTTTCAGGAATATCATGACATGCAAATTTTTGTTCAACTGAAAGTTCCCAATCAAGGTAATCATCAGGATTATATTTACCATTAAAAGCAGGAATTGTTAATTTAATTTTAGCATTAGAGTGATCAATGCCTCGAACCTCATGTCGATCTGTTCCCATACCTTGGCGGTTGAAGCGCAATTGTCGATGAGCACGGTTGTTGTTATGGTTAACGTGATGGTCATCCTCAGTGTCACCGGCATAATCCTCGTAGTTATCTCCTTGTTCATCATGGTTACCACCGGCCGCGGCGGTAGCAGGGTGTCGTGGATCACCAAACGCCACACGCTGAGCTCGTGAAGCTGTGGGACCACCGGTGGAGTTCCGAGTAGCAGCTGTGTTGTCGACGGGAGGTGCAACTCGCAACTCGTCAAGGCGTGCCAAGATATCTTGGAGGTGTGTGTTGGACGCAGCTTGGGCGTCCTCGATGGCCTTGAGTCTCTCTTCAGTCGCGATCTGGGCACCCTCGAGTTGAGCAAGACGCTCATTGGTGACCTTCACGTCCTCGGTGAGGCCCTCAAGTGTAAGCTCATCCCCTGACATGGTTAGCACAAAGAGAAAAATACCACAATAGTACAATCTCTCTCAACTACTAGGACTGGTGGGGGAAAAAAATCACACACAAAATCAGGCTTACTATCAAATTCTTACTTTTTCTTACCAATGGTACAGGTGGCAATCGGCACACTGGTGTTGGCTTCAAACTATCAATGGAGATTGGATGGAGCGATAACCAGAAATCAGTAATGTCGGACCCTGTAAACTGATTGGTAGAAAAAGTGTAGCTTGGGATGGTTTCTCAACTCACAATATAGTGGCACAATTTAGCAAAAAGCAATGCAAGCTGAAAGTACTCCTAACTAGTGGTGGCAGTCGACTAGAAAGAGATAAAACAATCTAAGCTAAATACTGAAACAAATGAGTCGGAAAGTGGAGAAAAAAAATTATAGCTCTAATCAGCTAGATATAAGTGAAGTACAGATAATCACGTACAGCTCAGAAGCAGGATATTAAACCAGCGTGTGGTGCAGCGAAAGGAAATTGTCCAGTATGAGATTCGCGTGACAGCCAAACAAAACTCACTCGGATGGTAGCCGGCCTGTATTTTTCTTCTTTCTTTTTTTTTTCTTTTTTTTTCCTTTTTTTTTTTACAAGCCGGTTACTAGCAAAAAAGACGTACACAAACTAGGGCCGATCAGATGAACTTGAAGCTGCTGGAACGTACGCTACTAGAGCTGGTGTATGTCGCTGCCTGCACGCGAACAGAATCGAGCAAGAATTCAAGAATCGGCAGCGGTGGTGCTTGGCAGCGATGGGTGCTATACTGGAAAGCGGTACAGGAAACAGCAGGGAGGTGGCCGGAGTGCTTGTACGTGGGTGGCGCGCGGACCGCACGGTAGATAGATGGTGCGCGGCGGCGTGGCAGCGCGTCGGCGGGAGTGATCAGGCCGAAGAACTAGCAGACGCAAATCAATTTGATATATATATATTTTTACTTTTCAGATTAACAGATGAATAACAGCGGAGATTAAGAATATGGACGAAACGAGATAGATCGAGTGATTGCTTCGGTGGGGAAAAAAATGGTGTAATCTGGTAGATGGTTCTAATCCAAACTAATCTAAACCAGCACTAGATCTAGGATAAATGCAACCAAAAATTCAACGATGCAAATACTAGATGCAAAAATTGCTGCGGCTAAAAAAAGATAGGTGAAAGGATGAACTAATCTACTAATTTTTTTGGGCTTTTTGGTGGACTGTAGGTAATAAAAACAGATCTAATCTAGTAAAAACTGTAAATCTCTCACCGATCAACTGTGGCTCTGATACCACTTGATGTAAACTGGGGATCCCGATCTTTCGATGAGAGAGGATAACTATGATTTTTATAGGCTTTGACTCTCACGATTCGGCTACCAACCGTACTGGGAGAACCGTACACGACTGATATCCACGGCAATCGCTGAACCAACTCCTCGATGTTATCAACCGAGCCAACGGCACGATTAACCTGTCCACGAAGGACTTTTCCTGCGTGCAAATCAAGAACAAGCAAGAAAACAATAGCGTAACCAATCTGAAATTGCGGATATGCTAAATGATCAATAATCTCAAAGAGATGAAAGTTGAGGCTCCGATAGGATGTCTGGACGGTCGCACTAGCCGCTACGAGCGTAGACAAATAAAAGTAGCAAAGGGGCTAAACTTTCTCTAAACAAAACCTGAGTCTAAACCCTAGATGGAATCTAATTATATATTAGCGGAGGAAGAGTTACGTCGCGCCGCCTCAATGCTCCGTCTTGCCTTGCACCGTCTCTTGGGCCACGTGTAGAACTGGTGCCCTAGTCGACATAAGGGCCTTGGGCCTCGTGCCCTTTTTCTCCATGCAAATACTGGTCGGCTGCAGGTGCTTAATCGCTGGTCGTAGGCAGCAGCTGGCCCATCCTTGCTTTCCTTGATCTTCAGTTGAGCTGGATCCCATGACCAATACATGCATCGACTTGAGACATGGTATGACATGCACGTCACGTAGAGATGTCAGGAATAAGAGCCATGCATGTGCTTGCCCACATGCACTGAAATGCTACACGTACACATATACTTGCTCATTTTCCCTTCTGATTTGTGTCTGTGTCGATCTTGCATTTTAACCCATGGCTTATACATATCTTCAGAATATCTGTGAAACATAAAAGTTGGTGTTGTACCGTTGTTTCTATTTGTAAAGTAATAGATAAAAATATGAGTACTAGAAATCACCTGAAAAATATGTTCGTACAAACTATATTTGGTCATATCCGAGATAGTCATGTCCTCATCAATGACGCATCTCCGCCTTCATCTCTCGCCAAGACAAAATTGGAACATCATTAGCTTCCCGCCTAGCACTCACAAGACCGTCCCACCATAGCAAAGCATAGCCATCGAACTCAGAAGATGTAAGCTTGATCTTTCTATCTTCAGTGTAGTCATGCAAACGCCATAATTGCTCCATCTTCAACTCCCAGTTAATATATTCTTCCACATCAACAAACCTTCAAACTTGGGAATACTAAATTTGGGCTTACCAACGCTATCATCATCACGGTTAGCTACATGACCAAAATTATCGCCAATCATACGGCGTGCACCAAGAGGCGCAAATCCACGGCCAGGAGGGACAACACCACCTCGGCCACCTCCACGTCCACCATTAGCATGTGGTTGTGGTTGTTGTTGTTGTTGTTGTTGTTGCCGTTGCAACCTCTCTCGACGAGCAGCATCTTGCTCATCATCCTCCTCAACATCAAAATCAACTCCGTGATCACCATGAACACTTGCGTCATCAATAGGTTGCTCATATCGTTGCGTCAACATTCGCACGGCACGGTTCAATGTACCTATAGAATTCTGTATCCCTGCCAAGGAAGCTGTAGACTCCGTTGCCGTTTGTAGCACATTGTCAACCATAAGATCCGTAGCAGTCAAATCTGCTTGTAACTTGTCACATTGAGCGCTGAACTGACGTGACAGGTGATCTCGAAGAGCTTCATACTCTGCCCAACAAACAAGAGTGTTACTGTCCTTCTATTGCCTCACAACACCGTCCCTCTCATATCCTGAAGACATGATTAGTGCACACAAGGATATATAGAAATATGTATGTGGAAAACTCTCAACTCACTCAAACCGAAAGAAATTGTGTATCTTACCGTTCCAAAGTGAATAGTATAGCTTACAACTCGTAGGGACAGAACGCGCACGGATGGGGTGAAGCGAATATTATGGGTCTCAAAGTGTCACACAACAAAACTAGGGTATTTTAGTGGAGCTTGGTAGGGATACCTAACTACACCAAATGACAAATCCTAGTGCTCGTCGTATGACACACTGGAAACGCACACGGTGGAGATAAGCGGGGCAAAGCAACTATGAACAAGGATGTCACAATGCACGAGAAAGACACTAGCAAGTATCTCAGATTAACAGGCACACGATTGCTCACAAGGACTAGCAGTGTCACAAAGGATAATGAAAAATTGCACTTCAAACTCTTTTTTTTAATAACTATATATGACCAACAACTTGAAAAACACCAAGATACACGTCAAAGAGCAGCCTGTGAGCACAAAATGTTAGCTAGTCTTATCTGGGTAAGCTCCTAACACGGGCTGTAGAAAGGCTGTGTCTATGTTTTTCACAAAGGTTCGGTTTTTGTCGAAACTGAAACTTTAAAGGCAAAAAACTCGATGTTCCCGAACGAATTTGGCGATTCTGAGCCCGCCGAGCAGGCGTAAACATACGAGGTGAGTTTGGTTGGAACGAACTTTTTTCCCTCTACGATTTCACATATCGTTCGTCGAAAACGGAGTTCGTATGTAAAAGTTATGCCCGTTTTACCAAAACTGTCTCGGAAAGGAAAATTTAAAGGTACGCAAAAGGAAAAATGACCAGCAACTAGAACTTGACAAAAGATGCAATCTAAAGCTATGGAGAAATCTAACCCTAATATTTTTGGCCTTTTCTGGATAGGACGAAAAAACAGTAAATCTACGGGGATGGATTTGTGGATGCTCACCGAGTAAACGCTGGAAATCTGATACCAAGATGACAAGGGGTGACCCGATCTTATCAATGAGCGGTAGTAGATGGATGATGGAGGAAGGTAACTTGCGAGATTCCGACGAACTCTCGAGCTGCTCCCCTATTGCCAATGCAACAACTCTTCAACCCAATGGATATTCGCGCGCCTCACACCGATGCAACGTAGCCGCCGACCACGAAGCGGTTTCTGCAATCTATTAATTCCCAATGGAACAACAGATCACACTCAAACTTTGGTAGCAAGAACCTCCAGATCGAAACAAAGTGTAGGGGTGAATTCCGATCGAAGCGAAGAGGAATTCTAGTATAGATGAATGCTTAGCAATCCAATCTAGGGTTTAATCAAAACGTGGTCTAACCTTCCTCTAGACTCCGGCCTTGGCTTTTATAGGAGCGAACCGACCTAACTCAAAAACCTAACTTTGTTCGGACTCAAAACGATACAAACCGACCAAAAAGTGGGTTCGGCCGAAATCTGGCGCGCAGGCCGGGTCAAGGCCGGAGGCCGGGCTCAAGGCTGGCCGTCTCGGGTGTATGCCCGGCCTAGGCCGGGCTGAGCCGGCCTTGTGTCTCCACGGAGGCCAGGCGCTTCGGATGGGTGGCCGGTCTAGGCCGGCCTGAGCCGGCCTCGGGCGTATTGGAGGCCGGGAGCTTCTGGTGCCTGGCCGGCCTCAGGCCGGGCTGCCTGGTTCTCTTCATCATCCTTCCTCGCGCATGCCTCCCGCTCCTCCCTCGCGCCATCAGTGACATTGTGCTCCAATTCTTGCTGCTCCTCTGGCCCTCCTTCAACGTTTGTGTTATCACAACCCTGATCATACACAAATGCATAGACTTAGGTAGTATAAAGTTCTCATTATCACAAACTTCATATTCAATTAAGAGTGACTTCACCTGTTGTGCAAGTAGCTTGGCACGAGCTCTTGTCATTGGTCCAATCCTCAATTCATTGGGCTTGTCCTGAACAGCAACATCATCGATGGAAGAAAATGGTAAAAGACTAGGGATGTCCTCATCAATTGTGATCCAAATTCAGTTTATAAAGAAGGTCGTCACCTTCTGACGAGTAGAGCGTAGCGACGCGAAGTCTGAATTTGGCCCAACTTGCCCGGCCCACTGCTGGTACACACAGAGGGGGGGTGCGGGGGCGGTAGCCCCCGCAGTACGGTACGAGTTGTTACCGACCTGGATACGGATCGTTACAGACCTGGATTAGGTCAGGGCCACCATAAATACATCTTGTAAGCTGCCGCACGAGATAAGCCACACATTGTAAATCTTGGCGGTTTGTAACCTCACCCAATATAGTGAAGTTTTGTTGGCCGGCGCCCATGGTTTTTCCTCTTCCTTTTTGGAAGGGTTTTCCATGTTAAAATCTCATGTCCTCGTTGGTTAGATCTTGTTTAACTTTATCGTTTATTACCTATCGCGTGTAACAAACAGGGAAAGAAGTAAGACAAAGCGAGCGAACGGAGACAAGAAAACAACCTGACACACACCTCCAACCAATAAGAAACACACATCATAGGCATCACATCAGCATGGCAAATCGGGATAGGTCTACAAGGGATGGATAGCTGAAGTCGCAGGAATCTTGCAAACTTAGGATAGTAGAGTATAAGCACAATGACAGAGCAAGCTTCTAGTCCTTGTGATGGGGCAAAACTTTGTTATACCAGTAGTGTAAGTTATACTACTACCTCCGATCTGAAATATATGTCGCTAGCTGTGTCTGGAATTGTACATGCTTAGTTCAATTCGTACGACACTTTAATCGGATCGGAGGGAGTAGTATTTTATACAATGATCAATACATGAGATGATCTTGTTCTATTTTGTTCATGTGTGTAAAGTTTATGTAATGATGTTTTGATGAAACGTCGTTGAAACTCTGGGCCCATGACCAAACTAAAAAAATGTATCTTTGTTATTCAAATGTAGGAGACAACGATTTTTTTGAATGTAGCGATCTCTGTTTGCCAAATATCATGTATGAAGAGAGGGGTTCTACTTTATAGGGGATCACCACGTGGAAAACGTGGTGCGCAACCAAAAAAAAATGACAAAAAATAAAATACTTTATAGGGGATCAAATAGGATGGAAGATAGGAGTGCATGCCGGCGTCTCACATAGTTCCGCATAAGTACATGACAAGCTAAATTGAAGTATATCACCCATACTATTTTTTAGGATGGATCGTCGTCGAATATAAAACAATTTCAGGTCAATTAAATTTAGCTTCTTAACTACAATTGAATCATACATATACTTTGTCAACAATTTTAAATTCACATTTTATGTATCTTAATTTACACAGTAAAATTTTTCTATAAAAATACCCACTGCAACGTGCGGGTATTGAACTACAGTAGTATAAAAAATACTTCGTCCAAAAAAAAAAAAAACACTTCAGCTTTATTTGTTCGATCGGGACTCTAGAATTCTCGATGGTACAAATGCTTCGCGACAGAGGCTATCGAATTGCTGAGTGCACCCAGGGCATGGCATTCTAGAACCTACCTGCCATTCTCGCAGCGCCTCCCGGTGCGTGCGCCTCGGACAGACGCCGCCGGTTCACTCCAGTCCTCCACCCCTCTCTCGCGCACGCCTCTCCATGGACGGCGCCTGGCCGCCACCACATCCTCCCACGCTACCAGATCGACGGCCACCCCATCCTCCTCGCTCTTCTTCACGCCCCTCCGCAAATCTACGCCGACGGCGAGCCGCCCGCGCCTCCCTACCCCGGTGAGTTCCTTCTCCTCTCCTTCTAGATCATCTCCTTCCTCCTCCTCATCCTCCGTGCATACAATCGCCGCGGAATTTGAGTGCCCCCCGATTCTGTGACTAGGCCCGAGCTGCAATTGTCGTTCCATTTTGAACGACCGGTTCTTCTCCCGTCGATTCTAGAGGTTGTTAGGTCGTAGGTTGCAGACTTTGTTGCTAGGTCATAGATTGCAGAATTCGCTAGAATGTACATTGCCGGACTCCTCCTTAATCCTAAGCTTTCATTGTGACACTGCTTATTGCCGGTGATCATGTTCAAGGATCAATTCCTATATGTTTCTGGCTTATATTACTTATTTACCGAAATTTCTGGCCTACATTTTCTTCGTTTAGCATAAGCATGTAGACATTATATTATTGCATACATTATTTTTTATTTATATTATATGTATTAGCCTTGCCCTGTGTCACGATTTTGTGAAATGGTGAATGCTCGTGTCTGTGACTTTTCACACAATTGTTTTACGGACACTGTTAGCATCATCCGCTACTTTTTGTCTACTTTCTTTTATTGATGCCGCTTATCTATGGCTGGCATCCCAACGAATTCTAGCTCGGACGTTTTGATGCATTGTAGTGTACATTAAGTCTTGACATTTCGCTAAAAGTGATGAACTAATTGCACCTTCTTGACTTCAGCATATGATGTTTTCTTTTTCAAATGGTCAGATAAGCAAAAAAAAAAAGATGATTTTAAATCTTCTCATGCCGTTTGACTCACAACCTGCAGGGGTGTCAAGGGCAAGTCTGCCTCGAAAAACCAGGCTGCTGAAACCAGCAAGGACGCTGATGATACGAAAGTAGACCGTCCTTGGAACATCATAAATATACGTTTGCCACCGAGGAAGAAGTTGTCCGACGCCTCGCTCATACTGAGCAAGAAAGTACCTGAGAGCACTAGCAGCACCGAAAGTAAGGAAGTACCTGAACCTATTACTGATAACCCAGGCAAGAACCTGATAACCGCTCCAGTACAGGGTGAGGCAAACATCCACTCCCTAAGAGCTAGACTGTGTAATGAGGCCAATAGCCACATCATGAGCAAGTCACTCTCTGCTGAAACTGAGAGTGATACCTCAGGCAGCAAACTACTGGATGGAGCACATGTCAGCAGCCTGAGCAAGAATCTGAGAGTCGCCGCTGAAGAGCAAGGGAGTGATGCAAGCAGTTACGTTGCTAAACACGGACTGTGTGAAGAGGCCAACAACAACCCGAGCATGATACTTCCTCTACCAGTTCAGGAATTGCCTGAAGAAAACATCGACAGCAGCTCCAGCAAGAACCATGCAACCACCGGAGAGCAGGGTGAGGAGGAGGAGGAACATAACAACTCCCAAAGAAGAGAACTTCTCTATAATATTGACAGTAAACTAGCAGATGAAGAGGGTAACAGCTCAAACTGGAACATAACAATCACTGCCATGGAGTATGAGGGGGTGTTTAAAGGAGCTAACTACCCCATTCCCACCAAGTCGTCTTATGTGGTTAAAAACAATACTCCGAGCATTAGGCCAACTGATCTAGCTAACAAAAGTACCCCACACAACAGTCTGCGTACCTCTTCAGTGCAGGCTACTGGTACCAGCCAGAACACCCCTGGAATGAATCTTTCTGCTTCCGTTGGCCAGGCTGTGGAGCAAAGTACCAACGCTGTCATAAAGGTGTATCATGAGTTTGAGGAGAGGAGCCAGCGAAATGTATACCTTGACAACCTTTCTCAACAGGCTACAGAGGCTAAGACCTACCCGTGCAGGATGCTGTCAACCACTGCTATAGAGTGTGAGGTGTTTGAACATGCTAACAACCCCATTCCCACCAAGAAGCTGTCTGATGTGGCTAGAAACAAGGCCCCAAGAAATAGACCAACTGATCCAGTGAAGAAAAGTACCCCATGCAAGAAGCCGTGTACCTCTGCTGCACAGACTACCGGTAGCAGCCAGAATACATCTGGAATGAAGTTTTCCGCTTCTGATGGCCAGGCTGTTAATCAAACTAAGAGTGCTGCAGGTTTGGAAGCCATGAAACAGTATCCTGAGCAGACTAACAACACCGGATGTAAGGAATTACCAAAACTGATCAATGACAACCCAGGCAAGAACCTGATAACAGCTCCAGAACAGGGTGAGGCAAGCAGCCAGTCCCCAAGAGTGGGTCTGTGTGATGGGGCCAGTGGCAACACCCTTACCAAGACACCGTCTGCTGAATCTCAGGCCTCTGGCGACAAACTACCAAATGAGGCAAATGACAGCACCCCCAGCAAGAACCTGAGGGCCATTGCTGAAGAGCAAGGAAGCGATGCAAGCAGTTACGCCGGACTATCTGAAGAGGCTAACAACAACATCCCGAGCATGATAATTCCTGCACAATTTCAGGAATTGCCTGAAAATCATATCGACAACAGTCGAAGCAAGAATCTTACAACCACCGGAAAGCAGGATGAGCATAACAAGTCCCCAAGAAATAAACTGATATATGACATTGACACCAAAGTAGAAGATGAAGATGGCAATTATCCAAGCTGGAGCCCAACAATCACCGCTGTGAAGTATGAGAAGGTGTTTGAAGAAGCTAACCATCCCATTCCCTGCAAGAAGCTGTCTGACGAGGCTAAAAACAATGGCCCGTGCAATGGACCTACTGATTCAGCTAACAACAGATCCGTATACAAGAGGCGGCGTACCTCTTCAGTAGAGGCTACAGGTACCAGCCAGAACACCCCTGGAATAAAGCTTTCTGCTTTCGTTGGACAGGCTGTTGAACAAATTACCAATGCTGCAAACATGGACTTCCTAAACATGTATCAAGAGTTCGAGAAGAATATCAAGCGAACTGTATACCTTGACAACCTCTCTCACCAGCCTACAGAGGCTAAGACCAACCCAAGCAGGACGCTGCCAATGACTGCTATAGAGTGTGAGGTGTCTGAACATGCTAACTACCAGATTCCTACCATGAAGCTGTCTGGTGTGGCTAGAAACAAGGCCCGAAGCTATAGACTAACTGATCCAGCTAAGAAAAGCACCCGACGCAAGAAGCCGCGTACCTCTCCAGTACAACCTACCAGTACCAGCCAGAATACATCTACAATGAAAATTTCGACTTCTGATGGCCAGGCTGTGAATCAAAGTAAGAGTGCTTCAGACTTGGAAGCTGTAAAACAGTATCAAAAGTTCGAGGAGAAGGTCAAACGAACTGTATACCTTGACAACCTCTCTCACCAGGCTACGGAGGAAGTCATAAAAACAGCTTTGAGTCAATTTTGTACCATCCGAAAGGTTAGTTTTGTTGTGAACTACACCGTTCCCTATAATATCCCGCAATCTGCATTAGTAGAGATGGAAACTGAGAAGGATGCTGAAGTTGTGGTCAGTATGCTGCATGACTTCCCTTTTATGATGTCTGGAATACCGAGGCCTGTTAGGGCAATCCATGCTGCAGCTGAGATGTTCAATGATCGCCGAAGGAGACCTGGCAGTAAGTTAAAGTTCCGCTGGGTGGGCCATGCAGATCCTGATTATGAGAGGATAAAAAAGTTGAAGTTGGTTTCCAGGAAACATGAGGTGGAAAACTTGGCATTAATAGAGGTAACATCCCTTCGTCTGTGGGCTGTTTTGCAGCATTCACTTCGTAGACCCTCGGTTCTTAACGTATATCAACCTAGGATTGCTATTCTGTTCCATTCAGCGTAATCATCTTTCACATGTGTGTTCCTGTTCGTTAACTCATTCGCTGGTTACCTAGTAACTGATGGAGTTATTATGCAAGCATGTTCTGACGCTTAATTGTTGTTTTACCTCCAGCATGAGCTAGAAGAGGAGAAATTGCTAGCAGCGAAGCAGCAGGAGAATCTGAATTGCAATTACAAGATGATGGAGACTATGGACAGCGTCCTTCTGTCTGGCATGTCTAATTACATATCTAAGATTTACAACGTCAGTTGGAATGACGTGTTCTGAAAATGGCCAGACTGTTCGCGGTCCTCTCTTTGCACAACGTCGGTACTAACCTCTGAGTACACCAGTACGATCTGGTTGAAGTTGACTGTTTAACCTCAGAATCTGAGAGTAGGATGGTTGAACTGTTACCGTTTTACTTTGTAAATTGGATGGCACAGATATCACACACTTCAAGTTGCTAGCCTGTTTTGCATTCGGCATTACCTAAGTAGATAGGGTTATTTGTATTTGAGCTCGTAACTGCTACCTTGTGTTTGTTATCTGGAACTATGTGCAAAAAACCCCAACCCTCTTTTTCTGGAATATAGGATCACAATGAAAGCATGGTGTCGTCTTCCTCGGCAACGGCAAGGTCTCCGTCCTTTGCGTAGTTTCTTCGTCGGCAGGACCCCGTTCTCTAGCAACACCCCTATAACCGCATTGGGCACTTGCCCCATGTTTATTGCAGCATGTGCCATGTTAGCTGGTCCAAACTGTAATATACTCTTATCGTCTCAAAAATGGGCTTGACATCTGTCAATGTTATGTTCATGTTGAACAGTTGCGTCTCTGGATAAATTCTTGCATCATGGTGAGGTAAGTGAAAAGTAGTTTCTGGTGGTTTAGAGTCCCGTCTTAAATCTAAATGGCATGACACTACATTTCAGCTTCACAACTTGATACTCTGTTGCTCAATCAGAACTCCATGTTGATTTTTACTGCATCCAAGCTTTGTATTTTCGTCTACTATGCCCTGCAAAAGAAAAACTTAATGGATTTTGTATTTTTACCACAACATCCAAATTCCGTCTAGTTTGCTGAATAAAAACATTTTCAAAATAATGACATCGGATATTCGATTTTCATAGAATTTTGTAGGATTCAAATCATTATAATTTATGGGCTACTTTTGATCTTATGATTGGAGTTATTTAATTTCCATGGAAAGCAACCATATTCGACAATTCCATGGGAAAGTTAGCATATATTCCATCCTCACTTTGTTTTGTTTATCTTTCATATGTACCACCATCCAGAAGCACCAATGAGATCATGTAGGATTTTACACCATGTGACAATTTATTCATATGTTTTTATGTGATTGTTTTTTCCGATTCTTGCAATCCAAAGATGCCCTAATATTCACTTGTTACGATGGTCAGAGCTCTATTTCAAGGTTTTTCTTTGGAGAAACTTAATACTATGTATTTTAGACGAGTTCAATCCCTTAGATTTTTTTCCAATAAGAGCCTACTGGATCATAGGACTATGGTTGCCAAAGTACTATAGAACGCATTCCTGTAACCTCATGTGTGTAGATATCTAACACTCGCTTAATGTGAAATGCATGTAGAAAATAAGTTAAAAAATAAACCGCATGCAGAAAATCAAAACAGGGTAATAGTGCATCTGATTTTACAAATTTTCATTCCGGAGGTCGCTTTGATCTTTTATAGAAAATGTGGAGAACTAGAATTGGTGGGAAATTTCCGATGTGATTTGTTGTATTTCTAACGGCATTTTTTCTAAATATTTCTTTGCACAACATTTGTAGGAAATTTCAACTGATCCAAATCTCACAAACATCTCCCTTGTTTTTCCTATGGTAGTCAAATGACTTTGGTGCACATTTAATCATGCAGGAATCAAGTGAACGGTGTCATTGTATTTTGCATTTTGTGTATCCTTGCATATTAGAAATCGGGAAATCATAATGACCTTGAATGGAATAAAACATCATTTTATCAATAAGTAGATTATGATTATCATGTTTGCCTGACCAACCTTTTTATTATTATGCGTTATGTTTCTCAACAGATTGTAACGTAAGTTAAAACAACACAATTAGCAATCGCAACAGAGCCCAAAACTGAAATGCTTAAGCAATCAAAATACAACATCACAAAATTATAATTCTTAAACATGGTTGGGATAGTTTAGCCTCGCTAGTTTAAGTGGTTGCACGGCAACATATAATAGTAAGTGCTTCGTTTATACCAACTCTGCTGAGTTTTCTGCATGAAGCAAGAATAAAAATGACAGAGTTCTTACGTGTACATGGCCAACCCAATTGGAGGTTAGGTCGAAGCCAGTTAAAAAGCTGAAACGCTAGACCACCCTCTCAAGCGAACCCGAGATTATGGTTTATGCTACACTTTTTTATGAGTCCAAGGCAGTGTATCTAATACAATCTCTTAGTATACATAAAATTCACAAGACGCTCTAAGATCTCATTCAAATGAGACACAATTAACCTAAAAGAGAAAATAAAGTAAGAATGAAGAGATGTTTCTGCATGTGTTGCCTCAAAGGATTAGTATGTTTGGCAAGGAGCAGTGTCACTCATTGTCAAGGTCAAAATCGTCGTCTGATCCGCACTCAAGAAACGAACCAATCGACTTGCGGAAGATGATAAAAGACTTGTCATCCTACAAAAAATGAATGCAGTATTTTGCAGCAATAGGTGTGTCAAACCAAGGAACAGAAATTCCAATTGTCATTCAGATTTAGACCTGACAGGATAGGGGAAAACATGATACAAATCAGTTCTGAATTTTGCTTCACCTGCTTCATCCTTTTCGGTGATGGTCTAACATTTGTTATCTTCTCTGAGAAGGTGTCACCAAGTTCAGATAACGTAGACATCTCCTCCTTCCCTGTTTGAAGGAATTAAGTGTGAGAGCAGCATCTTTCCATCTGCATGAAATGACAAATCCTCTAGGTACTTACTATAGTGATCATACTGCTCATGCAATTTCTTTTTCTCAACTTCAACTTGTAAGAATATGTCTGCATAACAAGTCAGCAACAGCCTGAGTACGTTTGCAGAATCAATAGGACTTGCACAGCTCTTCATGGGCACATCATGCAAATTAATGCTGAGTTTCTGACAATCAGCAGTCAGGCAACAACATAATTCTTTTTTACCAGGTAATAACACACATTCTAATATAAACTAAAGTAAATAACTTCCTCCTAAATTGACATCTACATTCTATTGCACCAAAATCAAGTATGCTTATAAAGGACAAGAACCACTTCTGATAAGACCAATAAGAAATAACCATCACAAATTGCCCAATAATCCTAAAGATATCGAATAGAAGTGCAAGATATACTTGTGAAAATGACAGCTAGCACTAAGTTGACATACCTTTGAAGGTCTGTAACTGTGCATCTTTTTTTTCACAGAACATTTCATATGTTTCTTGAAGTTTGGTGTACTCTTCGTTCAGTGAACTGTCACACTGCTAACTGTGCAAATTACATGCCATCATTCAATCTTAGGTAAATCAGTAGAGAATCTGTAAGTAAGAATTCTAAACCAAATACCTCTTTGCAAGTGTTTGACAGTCCTATCAGCAAATTCTGCCTGTACATGAAAATAGAACATTGACTTTATAATCTAAATCAATATGAACTTCTATTTTTCAGCAATCAGATCTGGTTTAAGGCGTAATTGTCCATGCAAAGGGACAACTGGTAACTATGAGCACTATTTCACAGTTTACACGCAATTGAGTTACCTTTCTTTCTCAAACCTCAACTGGGTGTCTTCGAGCATAGACTGAATATCTGCTGCAACACTGTAAGGCCGAGAAAAGTGGAAAAAAAAGGAGCAAGGTTAGGCGCTTCACACTTCACAATTGTGTAGATCTCCTAGGGTTTGCTTGATCATAATCGCAATGTTCGGATTATTTTGATGCACTAGATAAAGTATCTCGTATGGCAGGTTTTTGATGAACTATGCACAAATTCATAATGCATGTATTTGCATGGATTTAAGACCTTAAGTGGAGGTTGTGATTGCACGCGATGCTCGATCGCTGCCATCCGCATTGGGCTGCTGTCTGCGGACATGTCCGGACGTGTACGCGAACATATAGGGGGTCAAATTAGTCCGGTTGCAAATGCTCTAACAGATCATATATCACATGAACATAGTCAACACAACAGGCTGGTGATGAAGAAGATGAGATTTTGGCAATCATCATAGCTTGACTCTTATAATCGCATGGTGAGAACACCTTCCTTATGGATGAGACAAGTCTCCAATGCATATCCATTGTACCTAAAACAAAATTTAAGCACAAAGTAGTTCCCAAACTCATTGGGTCCCATAGTAGTTAGATCAACTACAATATATAGGACATACTCCACATAAATATGTGCATATAGATATGAAATTGAATTTCATGCACATCTTAGCTGATTTAGGATTCCGTGGAGCATACCCTATATATTGGATCAAGAAAGACTAGCATGCCATAAAATATATATACTAGTAAATATGCATGCATAGACTTACAAGAACCAAACGAGATACAATTTGGACGAAAACAACAAGTAAACCAAAAAGAGAGCACACCAAAGTGTGACACAAAAAGGTTGTCCAAAGTATATCAAAATCCAAATCAACACATGATTTAGGACAAATCAAATCAACATATGATTGATTCCAAAACACATCAACACATGAAGTGTGATATCAATAGGAATCGAATCAAAACAACACATGATTGAAAAGACACCAATTGAAAATAAGATACCAACTAGGAGAAAAGATACCAAGGAGAGGATAATACTTGACCGGAATCAAGTAAAGTAAAATAAAGCAATAAGGTATCAAAACTCCCACAAGAAATATCAATTGAAACAAATATCTATGGAGGAGATATTAAATTCCAATTAACACCAATTGAAGGTACCTAGTCAAGGTCAATGAGCATATAAGATAAAAGAAAGAAACATGCTCAAAGGATTTTCTCATTCTATAGAGATAAAACACAAACGAGGAATGAGAAAGCAAACTCCCAAGAGAAAGCTAGGTTACACCAAATAAACCAAACACCCTCTACACTTTTCATGATGGCACAAAGCATCAAAAGGAAAAGATTTGTCTTCCATAAACACATAAGATAGAAATTAAATGCCAATTGAAAGGATCACATGTTGATACATAGGATAGTGTTCTAAATAAAAAGGAATGCTCCCCCAAGATTCATGCATTATTTTGATATTTGCATTTGAATACAAAATGCATGCACAAGGGATCATTACTCTCCATATTTTATTTACAACACTAAACAATACCAATTGAAAATTAGGATCCATGCAAGAGGCAAGGAAGACAAAGGGAGTCAAACAACGCAAGAGCCAATATGAGGATGAACAAAAATATTCTACCACAAGTGTGTATATCAATTGTCCAAGGACAATGAGTAAAAGGAAATATTTTCCTCTTGAGTAGAGATATCCAAGGTCATCCTCACAAGATAAATCATATGGCAAGAGATAAGAAATAAAAACACCATATTTTAATAAAGTTTGTTGGTAGTTTCCACTATTCAAACCAACCGGCATGGCCATGGTTAGAATAATATGGAATAGATGGTTTCTCAGATAATATATGGAAATGCATATTAGAGAAAAACCACACCAAGCAAACTCACACAAACAAGAGCCAAAGGATAAACCAAAATGAAAATTGGAACTTGTTTGAGCAAACATGCCACATATGAATGAGATAATTTACAATATCAAATCTAAGTGGCAAACCTCAAATGTTCACATTTTATGGGATTGTAATATGCACATAGCTTATCACTCCCACATAATATAATAATTCATTTTATTTAAGCAAGAGGCAAATAAAACCAACTAGAGAAATTAATGGACATTATAGAATTTGAATTTCTCATGAATATAACATACGACATATTAACTAGATAATATTGAAATATCAATACTAGGTGGTGTGCCTCATGTACACACATTTTTAGGTTTGTGAGTTGCACAAAGCATATCACTCCCCAAAATGGGATAGTCCATTAATATCTCAAAGAGCCAAATGAAATCCACACAAGATCCAATAAAGCTCAACACACAAGTTACACATACACGATACACAACTATCATACACAACCTTGAATAACAAGACAAGTAGAAAAGTGGCATATCATATACAAGCACATGCTAGGAACAAAACTAACACATGCAAGGGAGCAAGCAACTTTCAATGTATATAATAATTAAATACAAGTTACCGCAAGGAGGAAGCATTGGATATGAGATATGGAGCAATATATTCCAATTGACTTGGCTTGAGAAAGTATAACCATGAAGATCCCTTAATTCTTCAAAAGTATCCAAGTCTCTAATGTCCTCCACAAACACCTATTGATCAAGTTGAAGCTTATTGCTCCCCAACCGAGTTGGGTCCTAAGAGGTTAGTCACAATAGGCTTGGCAACCCAAATGGTATTTTTCTTGACACCACTTTGAGTTCTCACATATTTGGCAAACACATTGGCAACCCTATCCTTTCTAAGTGAATAAACATCATCAATTAAGATGGGGTTGGATAGGGTACCGTTAGTGCATGAAGAAGCCAAATAACCCTTGCCACGGCAAAGGTAGCAACATCGACTCTTCTCTTTCTTCTTAATAGGCTCCTCAACTTGAGAAGCATTGACTTGAGTCTTCTTAGGAGGTGGCCTTTGTTCAACTCGTGGTTGAGCACGCGATTGAACATGAGGCCGCTTCCCTAGTTGCTTCTCACTAAGAGGCTTCTTCTTCATTGGGCAATCCCGAACATGGTGCCCTTCAATCTTGCACTTGAAGCAAATGATATTGGCCGGATTCTTGATTTGAACTTGGCACTTCTTCTTAGCAATCATGGACTTGATCTTGTTGTTGGAGTTGAATCCAAGTCAACTCTTGTCAATTGGGGATTGTTGCGCACTCAACATATTGTCAAGTGCAATCTTCCCTTCATGACGCTTTTCCAAGTCTTTCTTCAAAGAAGTGACTTGGGCCTTGAGGTCTTTTATTTCCTCTACATGGTTAGTGGCAACAAAAGCACTAGAGGAAGTAGAGGCTTCATTGTTAGAGCAACAAGGCAAAGAAAGTAATTCATCACATGATGTACCAATATTTTGAGTGGATGAACTAGTAGGACTAGCACATGGCAATATAGCATTTTTAGTTATAGTTGTGCTATTATCCACATGAGGCTCACAAGATGTTACCTTTGTAGTGATGGCCTCATGAGCTAACTTTAGACTAGCATAGGATGCTAGAAGATCATCATTAGAGCTAGATAGCTTTTCATGACTTTCTTCCAACTTCCCATACTTGCTAGTTAGCAACTCATGTTGAGCCTTTAGCTCAACATTCTCCTTCAAAATAGATGCTTCACAAGAAATGGAGTTAGTAGCACAAGCATCATTAACATTAGGAATGGAAGGAGAAAACTTAGCAAGCTCATCATTCAATCTCACATTTTCCTTTTTCGTGACTTTATATTTAGCATGAGCATGATCACGTTATTTAATGATTTTAGCAATTATTTCATTGTGAGACTCCTCAATAGATTCTAGTTTCTCCTCAAGAGAAGCCCGAGTCTCTTGCTCTTCCTCAGGAGCATCTTCTAACGATGCCTTTTCCATAGCATCATCTCTTTCAATCTTACCCTTTTCTTCAAGGCTTGCTTCCAAAGCCTCAATAGTTTCCCCGCGCTCAACAAGGGTGCTCATGATTTCATAGAGTTTATCACAAGCATTTTTATTCTTTGAAAGAGCCTTAAGAATCATTAGACCTTTATTATGAAAGAGAGCATCATCATTTTCCTCATCATCTTCTTCATCATTATTATCATTATTATTAACATCACTACTAGAAGATTTAGCCATAAGGCAATGAGTGGTGGATGAAGATGAACAATTAATTTTTGAACTACTCAAGTTCACATCTTGTTGCATAGCTAATTGGGTTTCCTCTACATTATTATTCATGCAAGAGTTAGAGGGAAAACAAGCATTTTTATCATGGCAACAAGATAAAGCAAACATATCATCAAAAGATTTATCTAAGCACTTTTTGGATGATATGCAAGGACTATCAACACTAGCATGTATGACATTTATATTGCTATGTGTGTTTAGGTCCAATGATAAGGCATTGCAACAAGATAGAGATAAAAGATCATAAAAAATGAGCTCACTATCAATATCGCAAAACCTATCACTACTCACCATTACATTGGTTTGTGGCTTACCACATTTTGGTGGAGTATACGAAGATGAGAACTCATCACGGCCAGAGGTGGAGGGAGAACAATCATCCTCAATAGTGTTGGACACTCCATATTTATCTTGAAGCTTGGTCCAAAGCTCATGAGCGTCCTGGAGAGGCATGATTGACTCAAAAACTACAACACTCATAAATTTGCAAAACTCATTAGAAGCTAGAGCATCTAGATATAAGTTTTTGTCATCCTCTAAAGTCGTACTTTCATAATCCTTTGGAGGAGAAAAACCTATATCTAAGATACGCTCAATATTGGGGTCCAAGACCCATAAATGACTAAGCATATGAGTTTTCCAAACATTAAAATTTGTGCCATTGAATATAAAAGTGTGATCATGCACTAATCCTCTAAACGACATCTTTACTCTCTAGGCGGTAAAGCCAAACAAGAGAGACGAGGCTCTGATACCAATTGAAAGAACAAACTATGCCGAGATGTCGCCTAGAGGGGGGGGGGGTGAATAGGCGATTAAATATTTTCCTGTTAAAGGCTTGATAATTGCGGAATAAAACTATGTGTTTAAATTAACAAGCCAACAATCTAATATACTAGGCTCACCTATGTGCACCAACAGCTTATGCTAAGCAAGACTAACAACAAGGTGATAGCAAGATATGAAACTTCAAGCACGAAGGCTATCACAATGTAAATTGCATAAGTAAAGAGCTCGAGTCTAGAAATTCCCGAGTTCCTTCTTGTTAAGGGAGTATGTCTCGTTGGAGGGGTGTGAGCTTGCCACAAGAGGCCTACTCAAGATGCCACAAAGGCCTCACCCTATTCTCCGATGAACCGTACCCAAGGATTTGGTTCACCTTCCACTATCGGAGTCCTTCTAGGCGGAGCCTGGAGCCTTTACACCACTAAGCTTGGGGCACGCATCCACAACCAAATTGGAGGCTCCCAAGAATCACCACAACACCGTCTAGGGTCCAATGACCCAATAGTAACAAGCTTTCAACCTTCAATCCCACGAATCACCGTGGGGAGCACAACCCAATGCAACTAATGCAAAAGGCAAGAACACACCAAGTGGTCAAATCCTTCTCCCCAAAATCCAAACAAAGCAACTAATGCTATGGAGGGATTTAGGAGGAAGAACAAAGGAGAAACACCAAGAACTCCAAAATCTAGATCCAACGAGTTCCCCTCACTTAGAGGAGATTTTGATTTGGTGGAAGAACGGATCTAGATCTCCTCTCTTGTTTCCCTAAAAATGGGCAAGAATCATCGAAGGCAAGTGGAGGAATCGAGCTCTCAAAATGTGTAAAAATGGAGGAGAGAGGGGAAAAAGAGCCCTAGATAAAAATTGGGGAAGAAGCCCTTTTTATAGGGGGCTCCAAAATGGAGCCTTTGGAGCTAAACAAACAGGCAGCAAGCAACCCGGCATGGGGCCGGCCTGCACCCCGGCCTGGCTGGGAACGAATCTCCATCGAACAGAAGCAGCAATGAAGGAAACCAGGGGAGCTGAAGCATCGATCAAATTGGGAAAACAACAACGCAGAGAAAAACCGGCCTGCCCCCGTCCTTGGGCCTGCCTTGCGCGCCACTGGGACGGGCAGCAGCCCGAGCGGGCCGGCCTGCCCCCGGCCTGGGCCGGGCAGCCAGCACGCGGCTTGGCTGGGACAGCGCCCGAGGCTGCCGGCCTCGCACCGGCCTGGGGCCGGCCAGGCCGGCCCGGCACCTCTTTTTTTTCTTTTCTAAATGATTTTCTGTCTAAAAAACAACCGACGGTAAAAATGCAATAGCTTTCACCCACGAACTCCGTTTTCGATAATCTTGGACTCGTTGGAATCGTCACAACGAGCACAACAAGAATATGCAGAGAAACATCATAGTCCAAGAAAATATTATAAAAACAAATGGGGAAAGGTTAAACCTCTATTTTGAAAACCGGAAATGCCGTATCTTTTGCAATTGAAGTCCGAATGAAGTAAAACCAATTTTGTTGGAAAGAGGACAACAAAAGCTACCCTTGGAAATGGCAAACAAGCAATGAAGATTTTGCAAAGAAATGGAAGAGAGAAATCTTCCGCACGGATGAACCGGCAAAATCTCCAATACCGAAAACGCAATAGGGGACGCAAATGAAAACCGTTTTCGGTGAACTTAGCCTTGTTGTGACAAGCACGACAAGCACCAAGACCACACCATGATAAGAGACAAATAAGAACCAATAAAGATGATTGCAAGGATGCAAAGGTTTGTGCTCTCTACGATGATACGAACAAGATACTCGGTCGAGAGCCCCTCTTGATAGTACGGTTAACTATCCTATAATCCGGTCTCTCAACTAACATCATGAGACCGGTAAAATAGAAAACCTATCAAGATCACACCTTTGCCTTGCGCATTAATCCGCTTGAGGTCGAAGAAGACGATCTTCATCTCCTCAAGACGCACCACCTTTCTTGATTGCGCTTCGCTTGGTGAAGATTCACATGTTGCTCCCCCATACATCAAGATGGGAGAAGCACTCTCCGGCATATCTTCACTTGGACTTGAGTGTCGATCAACACGCACATAGCCTTGATCAACAAATAATCTTCTTCCCTTAGCCTTAACTCCAACAAATGGAGTTCAAGCAATGCAAATGGACACACCTACAAGTATAGCTCAATACAAACATTAGTCCATAGAGATTGTCATTAATTACCAAAACCACACATAGGGGCAACCATGCACATTCAGTTGGTGTTACCCCAAGCGAAGGTGTTGGATGTAGCAAGTAGTCGTTTTCCCTCAGTAAAGAACCAAGGTTTAATCGAACCAGTAGGACTTCGAAATCAACAACGAGTTATCGTCAACGATCTTCGGCGCTTGTCCCTTAAATAATGTGGACCTGCACACATTCAAACAATTACTTTGCCGCTAACGACAGGAAGGTTGTCAATCTTCCCGGTCTGCTGAATACAAAGCGGTTAAATCGTATGGTGAAGTGAATGAATTATGGAAACAGACCATCTAGCAAGTGAATATGAAAAGCAAGTGAACGGTGTTGTTATCAATGAAAAAAGATGGACAACGGGCCATGGGTTCACTAGTGGTGTCTCTCCATAAAATAAAATACTCATATGATGGGTAAACGAATTACAGCTAGGCAATTGACAAGATTACGACACAAACTTAATCTAGCTATGACAAAGAGTTCATGGTAATATTCATGTAGGCATCACGACAAATAACAAAGACCGTCATCCAACTGCATCATTGTCTAAAACGTCCACCTAGGGATCGCTATCCAGCCTGTCACCCATCGGTGTTAAGTTGCAAGCAACAGACAATTGCATTAAGCATACTGCATGATGTAAGAAATATTCCTAATCATAAAGACATAAACACCATTTTTTACCCCTAGTAGCAACGGCACACCCTCGGCTTTGCATGTTTCTGTCAGTCAAGCGCTAGCACAAAAGGGGGCAAGAACATACCATCTATATAAATACTCTCTCTTGGAGATACAGGCAATCACTTGGCCAAAGTAACTATACACATCTAAGAGCATGCAAGAACATAAATTAACATATGAGAACCATGCACAATCTGATCATAACTTCATAATCCATCGGATCCCAACAAACACATCATATAGCATTACAATAGTCGATCTTAATCATGTTATGCAGCTCACAAGATCATAAACAATGAGGCACAAGGGAGAGAGACAACCATCTAGCTACTGCCATGGACCCTTAGTCCAAGGTGGAACTACTCACGCATCATCCCGATGGAAGGCATTGCGATGAAGAGCCCTCCGGGATAAATCTCTCCTCTGGCAGGGCCAGGATCAGCTTCAGAATCCTCCCAAATTAGGTTTCGAGATGGCGGCGGCTTCGGGACGATCTCGTGGAAAATAATGGCCACCTCCATGTTTTTAGGGTTAAAGAGATTTTATAGGTGTCGGAGGGGGCCGAGGGGACCCACCACTCGCAGGGGTGGGTCCCACCCGTAGGTGGGCCCTACCATGCGGCTGCAGGCTGCCCCTGGCCTACGGTGGCCCCCTGAGGCTGCTCTCCGGACTCCGTCTTCTACTTGGCGTGAAAATAATTCACGTAAATTTGTGTGCAATTCCGAGAATATTTCCAGAAGTGGATTTTCTAAAATACAAAATAGCAAAAAACAGGGAACTGCCACTGGGCATCTAGTCAATAGGTTAGTCCAAAAAATGCCTCAAAATGATATAATATGATAGTAGAAACATGTTACAATGATATAAAACAAGCATTGAACAATAAAAAATTATCGATACGTTTGACACGTATCAGCTTCCCCAAGCTTAACTCCTACTCGTCCTCGAGTAGGCAAGTGATAACAAGAATAATTTTTTATGAGACATTCTACCAACATAATCTTGATCAAGATAGTAATGTACAACAAATGATGAAATAAAGTGATCCAAAACAATTGTCTATAGTTGACATTAAGAAAATAATGATTAACACATACTAGCTATCAATGCTACAAACTTTTTATGAATAAGTGTGTTGGAGACATGGAACCATACATAAGGTTTAGAAACAAGAATTGTAAATTATGTCCCCAATGTAAAGCATCAATCATTCTCAAAGCATCAAATAGTTATTCATGAAATAGTCAAGATCCAGTCAAGTGATCTCCTTCCCACATCAACTGTTTTGAAGTCTACTCAACTAGTGCAAGCAAGAAGTGGTTTTTGGCACCATGTGGTTATGGCAAAGAGATAATGATGGGTGTTTGGAAGGTCAAAAAGAAAGGCTCAAACAGTGAAGAGGGCAACCACAATACAAGAGGAAGTCTTGTAGTTGACACTTTAAGAGGAGTAGTGATTGCCATGCAACGGATGCACATAGAGCTATGAATGTATGAAACCTCTCAATGGAAATAGTGGGGGTGCATCCAACTTGCTTGCTCATGAAGACCTAGAGCTCACTTGAGGAGGCTCATCCTTGGATATGCAAGCCAAGTTCTATAACGAAAAGATCCCCACATAGTTATGCAACTAAAAATATGGAAACTCTCTAAAACTGAAATAAAGTATAGTAGTGCTGCTCCCTCTCTTTTTTTCTATTTTTTAAATTTTTTGTGGCATCCATGGCTCTTTTAGACGTTCTCTCATTTGGCCTCTTTTAGGCTCTTTTTTCTCTTTGTTTTTATTTTTTTCCTTTTTTTATTTGTATCCTCACCGGTAGGAGCAACACTCTATATTACAAATGAATCATCACACTTTTGATACTCATAACTCATAAAGACTAAAACATGATGTATAAACGAAAGCATGCATGATCGAGCATAGCGTGTAAAAAATGTAGAACATGTGGCAATGCACTCATCACACTAACTCATTTGATCAAGCAAGGCTATATATAACAATGAAGAATGACACCAAGTCATGTAATGTAATGATGGATGTTGCATGGCAATGTATCTCGGAACGGCTATGGAAATGCCGTGGTAGGTAGGTATGGTGACTGTTTTGAGGAAGATAATTGACTTATATGTGTAGGAGAACAAGAGGAAGTCCTCCCACGGGGTTGGATGTACTGGCGAAGTATGCACCAAATCTCAATGAGAGAGAGGGCATTCCACAACATCGAAGAGGCTAGCAAAATATGGAGGTGGAAGTGTCAAAATCCACAACTCAACAATGCATTCGTATATTGCAAACAACACTCCAAGAGGGATCGTGACGGCGACACAAGGTTCCATTGGCTTCCTCGACCTTAGCAGTTGTTGGAGTTATGCCCTAGAGGCAAATAATAAAGATGTTTTTATTATCATAACTCATATATGTTCATAATAAGTTTTATACCATGTTATAAGTGTATTAATCGGGAACATTAATACATGAGAGTTATGTAAATAACTAGGTCCCTAGTAGCCTCTATTTAACTAGTCCATTGGTCAACATATGATCAAGGTTTCCCGATCATGGACATTATGTCAATTGACAGTGGAGTCATGTCATTGGGTGTATGATATGATGGACACACCCAACATAAGTATCATGACGTGATCAACGTTCAACATCATGATAGTTTGAAACAGAGTAACCTAATCCTTTCACCGTGAGGTCATATTTAATCACTGTTACCCAAGGCTACTATGATTGCATCAAACGTCACACTGTAACAAGGTAACCATAAGGGTGTAGTTTGGTATTCCAGATAAGCATGTTGAGGCATGATCAAGACCGGGATTTCTGCATCCGAGTGTCGGAGAGATACTTAAAGGGGCCCACTCGCTGAGATCACATCGAAGTTTGCAAATATGTGACTAGGTCATAGGATGTGTGATCATGAGAATGAGTTAGCAATGTTTGTCGGTAATGACATAGAACTGAGGTATCAAGATACTGAAGATCATATCTCGGACAAGGGATTTTTACTTCTCAGCCCTACTTCCCTTAGTTTTGCTCGTTCTAGCCCTACTTCGTTAGTTGTCCTCGCCTTTGCCCCACTTCGCTCTTTCGAGGCGAGCAAGCCGGCCGAACGGCCGTTTCCATCTGGTCAACCTTGTTTGACCGTTACTGCACTAATGTATGTCAGGTGTGGGACCAGCGGAGTACATGCACCCGCGCACGTTTGCTCCTACTCCGTTGGTCCTACTTAAAGCTTACAAGTGGGACCAACGGAGAAGGAGTGCATGCACCCGTGCGCGTTTGCTCCTGCTCCGTTGGTCCCACTTAAAGCTTACAAGTGGGACCAACGGAGAAGGAGTGCATGTGCCCGTGTGCGTGCATGCCGCTCGCCGGCCGGCAAAATTAGCATGCCTTCAATGCCGGCAAAAAGGCCGCATCGCTGCCTACGCTACCGGTCGTGCCGCTCATCTTCTCTGCCGCCTTCCCTTCCGTCTTGCCTATTATGTGCTGCCGCATGCCGAGGCTAGCGGCCCTGTCAGCTGTTGGCTGTCGGCGCATCGCCATTACTGCCGGTCCAGATGCAGATGTCTAGAAAAGGAGCCCTTTTCATCTCCCATTGCACCCACGTCGCCCGCTGACCTCCTCTTTCTCTCCTTTGCCACACACGCCCTGGTCCTATCTTTCCATGGCTCGTGGTGGTGGTGGCCGCTCCACTCCCGGTCGCAGCGACAGCTCCAACCGCTCCACGCCCCGTTCGAGCAGGACCCCTCGGCGCTCGAGCAGTGGCAGGGGCAGCTTGTTGGGAATATGTCCTAGAGGCAATAATAAAATGGTTTATTAGCATATTCATGTTTATGATAATAGTTTATTATCCATGCTATAATTGTATTAATTGGAAACATAATACATGTGTGGAATATAAACAAACAGGTGTCCCTGGTAAGCCTCTACCGGACTAGTTCATTTGTCAAGAGATGGTTAGAGTTTCCTAACCATGGACTTGTTACAGTCACTTGATAACGGAGTCAATCATTAGGAGAATGATGTGATGGACAAGACCCAATAATAAAGAGTTATAATTGATCGTGTCACACAGTTTCATTGCCAACGCTTTTAGTATATGTCAAGTATAGTTTCCTTAGACCATGAGATTATGTCACTCCCATTTACTAGAGGATTACTTTGGGGACATCAAACGTCGCTTCGCGACTGGGTGATTATAAAGATGGCTTTCAGGTATCTTTGATGGTAAGTTGTTGGGTGACATGAATCAAGAGTGGGATTTGTCCCTCCATGTGACGGAGAAGATATCTCCAGGCCTTCTCGGTAATATAGCATCATAAAGTTTGCAAACATGTGATTAAGTGGTAATCACGGAGATCCTATATTATGGTAGAGTAAAGAGAACTTGCCGGGTAACGAGATTAAACTAGATATGGGGATATCGACGATCAAATCTCGGGCAAGTAAAATATCATGAGACAAAGGGAATCGTATACGAGATTAGTTGAATCTCCGGCATCGTGGTTCAATCGATAAGGAACTTCGTTGAATATGTAGGAGTTAATATGGGCATCCCGGTCCCGCTATTGATTATTGATCGGATCATTTCTACATGTTCTCGAACCCGTAGGGTCGCACACTTAACACTCCGATGTAGCTAGGGTTAGCGATGACATAATTGATGGTATGAACGAATATTGATTCGGAGTCTCGGATGAGATCCTAGACGTCACGAGGAGATCCAAAAGAGTCCAGAGAATAAGATTCATATAAGGAAAGTGGTTTCCGGAGGTATCGGAAAGGTTCCGGATTTTTCCGGCAGGGTACCGGAAGGTTCTAGAAGATCCTAGAGGAGTCTAGAAGTGGGGCCCACCTACGTATGGGGCCCAAATGGACCAAGGGGGCAGTGCAGCAGCCACATGGGCTGGCCGCACCACCCCATAGGCCCACTTGGGCCGAATTGGAAAGGGTGGGGGCAAACCCTAGTTGGACTCGACTTGAGAGCCAAGTCTCCCAAGCCGGCCGGCCCTAGGGCTGCCTCCCTTGCCCTCCACCTATAAAAAAGGAGGAGGGGGTGCGGCACAAGTTGACCAAGCCTTGGCCGCCCCAAGCCCTAGCCGCACCCCACCTCCACCTCCACCTCCACCTTGCCGCGCCACCCCTCCACCTAGGGCTACCGCGCCACCCCTCTTCTTCTCCTCTTGCTTGGCTTAGGCGAAGCCCTGCTCGCGGGAGAACTCCACCATCAACACCACCACCACACCGTCGTGCTGCTGAGATCCATCTAGCCACTCCCTCCTTGCTTGCGGGATCGAGAAGGCGGAGTCTACATCGAGCCGTACATGTGGATACCGCGGAGGTGCTGCTCGTGCGCTGCTTCATCAGATTGGATCGCGTGGATAATACATCTCCTCGCGACTAGACGAGTCTAGTTGCGGGGATCGACTAGCCAACCCCTGCACCGACAAAACGTTTGCTCGATCTTCGAGGGTAAGAGATTGGATCTCCACTTCGCTACTTGCATCTAATAGATCTAGATCATGGGGTTTCTTTCGCTTGTTACGTAGGAATTTTTTTTATTTTCTATGCAACGACCCCTTCACAGCTATGCCGTCCGTTGGGCCATTGCTTCCGATCCAATTCCCTTCATCGATCTTGAGTCCGATGAGGAGGAACAAGTGGTTGACCTAGGTCTGGCATGGGCTAGGGTCGATTATCAAGCCACGGAGCATGCCAGACATTCCGCTGAGCAACAGCAGCTCATGGATACTATGGTCAATTCTGTGGTCAATGCGGAGCTAGCCAGAGACGCGGAGCAAGCAAGAGCCGCGCTGTATAATTATGTGGAGTGCAAGGTCAAGTGGTAGTTCATTTTAGGGCACCCTATGTATAACCCTATGTGTACTTATGTTAGAGAAATCAGTGAGGAATATTAGTAGTAATTATGTTGTCTGGTTTTATGTTGGGAAAGTCATGAACTGGCAGCACCTCAATATTTGACAACCTTGTCTTGTATGAAAGTGTCGTGTCTTGGATCATGGACACCGGGAGTAAAGGATACCCCCTTTTTAGGTTCAGCACGGGGCGCGAAGGAGGCTGGGAGACGTCATCCGCCGGGAGAACCTAATCAATATCTCCGATCTACGTACTAGCAAGCAACACAGGGATACAGCGAGTTTACCCAGGTTCAGGCCGCCCGGAGGCTAAAAGCCTTACTCCTGCATGTCTGGATTGAGTGGTTTATCATGGTGTAGCTTACAGAGGTGGTTGCGGGTGAGAACCCAGGAGGTATTGGCTAGAGATTGAAGATGAGCAGATCCTGTCCCAGAGGAGATCACCTCTCGCTTCTACTACTCTTCGTCTGGTGCGCTACCTAGCCTAGCCTCCGACTCTCTGGAAATCCGTCTCCCAGGAAATCCGTCCCTCCCTCAGGTGCCTTGGTCCTCCTTTTATAGGCTAAGGGGATCCCGCAGGGGCACCTTTGGGGGCAGAGGAGTTTTAGGCAGGAAAACCCCTCAGGGTTCTTCTTAGGGGGCGACTATAGCGCCCCGATCTCGGAATTATACAAAGAGGCTATGTAATCCACAGGCTATGCTACACAATCGAAGGGCATGGGGTTACCGCTCCCATGCAACACCTCGATCATGCCATAAACACTGTCATAGCTATCAATGTATAATAATGAGATCAAGACTTGTGGAACAACTGGCACATCACAGACTCTACGACACAAAAGATCATATGGCAACTCATATAGCGAGAAAGATACAAAATTACACAACAGGGGTCACAGACCCACCAGTACAACAAGCGGAAGCAAAATATGTTGTCTAAACAACAAGATCCAAAATAGGGACTAAGAGGCCTACAGATAAACATCCCAGCCAGCTTGTTCCACGATGTCCCAAGCTGCCACCTGGGAACCCCAGACTACTCGTCGATGTCAACGAAGAACCCACCTGCCTGCTCGGTGACGTCCTCCTCTGAAACAATTAATAATCAACAAAGAGAGACCGAGTACGACGTACTCGCAAGTTTAGTAGGGCGATATAGGCCCAATGATGACATGGCTCTAAAGCTGTATAGTAGTTGTTTTGCATAAAGCTAGTTTACATTTTAAAATACATAACTCATGGCATTGACTACTCAGAAGGTTTTTCTCAAAGGGGTAAGATAGTAAATATCTTTCTTCGGTTCACGTTGAACCACTAGTAGCCAGGAATCACCTCTCGTCCCCACCAAGGCACTCCCTCGAATCACCCTCGAGGAAATGAACCTTTAACACACGTTGTCAAGTTGCAACCTCTAGCTACCAAATTTTAATTAAGTCCAGTGTTTTCTATGATCTCGTAAATCCATTCCCAAGGCGTCCATAACCGCAGACACGGCTTTTCGAAAAGATTAAACCCTGCAGGGGTGTACTAATTCACCCATTGGTACCATCCGGCTCGCCTGATTAGCTCTCTTCCGGGGAAAATGGCAAGTGGGCGCGGTTAAACCATTACCTCGCATGAGACTATCCAAGGATCATCGTGGCGACAGGACAAGTTTATCCAGCCTATTTCAGCCCCTGCCCCCATCGCCACACCCTAAACACCACCACACCCTCTTCATCGCGCCTTCACCCACCTGCAACTCACATGCAAATGGAAAGCGCAAACTAGAGGACCCTTGGATACGCCCGCACAAGTTATTCAGTTAGTAAGGAGCCCATAGCCCCACCAATGGCAGCACGCTCAAACCTTGGTTCCGAAGACAAGAACTCGCACCTAGGGGCAAGAATGAGACAAAACACCATCCCCGATGGCAACTCATCCAAGCCTTTTAAGCAATTAAATTAGCACCACAAGTAACCACCATGTATGAACATTCCATCAACATCATAATTATGGAATTAAATCACCGGACAATTTAGCATTCGACTAAGCATAGCTAAGCATATATACAACAATCAAAATCTTCATCTCAGGCCAACACATAAAACTATGGTTAATAGGAGGGGAAACAGGTATTGGTTTGGGCAACACGCATTTCATAGGATATTCTAGCATTGACCAAAAGTTGATATTGGAATCGAATGCAATATTATGGTGGATAAAATAATTGTATAAAACAATAGGATGCTATATGCCAAGAAGGTTAGGTTATCTCTTGCCTTGCTGACGGGGCTGGAAGCACTACTCGTCAGGGTACGGTGGGGAAACCTCGACTCCCGAATCTATCGATACCCAAACAATCACAAAAGAATAAAATAAATAACATGAATACAAGGTGCAATGCACAATCATGATGACATGTCAAGTTTATGAAATGATATAATCATATAGTTTAGCTAACAATTTAAATGGAGTACCAAATAATTAGTGCAATTATTTGGAAGCAACTATAGCGCCCCGACCCCGGAATTATGCAGAGAGGCTATGTAACCCACATGCTATGCTACACAACCGAAGGGCATGGGATTACCGCTCCCACGCAACACCTCGATCATGCCATAAACACTGGCATAGCTATCAAAGCATAATAGAGAGATCAAGACTTGTGGAACAACTGGCACATCACAGACTCTACGACACAAAGTTCATATAGCAACTCATATATGAGAAAGATACAAACTACACACAGAGGTCACCGACCCATCATTACATCATGCGGAAGCGAGGTAGTTGTATAGTACAACAAGATCCAAAATATGGCCTAAGAGGCCTGCATATAAACAAAAACCCAGCCAGCTTGTTCCACGACGTCCCAAGCTGCCACCTAGGAACCCCGAACTACTCGTCGACGTCCACGAAGAACCCACCTTGCTGCTCGGTGTCGTCCTCCTCTGAAACAAATAATATTCAACAAGGAGAGACTGAGTATGACATACTCGCAAGTTTAGTAGGGCGATATAGGCCCAATGATGACAAGGCTCTAAAGCTATATAGTAGCTAATTTGCATAAAACTAGTTTTCCTTTTAAAAGACATAATGACTCGTGGCATCGACTACTCAGAATGTTTTTTGAAAAGGGATAAGAGAGTAACTTTCATCTTTGGTTCTCAACGAACCCATAGTAACCATTTCGCATCACTCATCTCCACCAAGGCACTCTGTCGAATCACCCTCGAGGAAATGAACCTTTTATCATACGTTGAGTTGCAACCTCTAGCTGCCAAATTTTAGTTAAGATTAAGGTTTTCTATGATCTCCTAAATCCATTACCAAGGCATCCATAACTGCGGACATGGCTTTTCGAAAAGATTAACTCTGCAGGGGTGTACTAATTTACCCACCGGTACCGTCCGGCTCGCCTGATTAGCTCTCTTCCGGGGAAAGCTGGCAAGTGGGCGCGGTTAAACCTTTACCTCGCATGAGACTATCCAAGGATCATCTGTGGTGACAGGACAAATTTATCCAGATTATTTCAGCCTCTGCCCCCATCGCCACGCCCTAAACACCACCATCCTCATCGTTTCTTTTTCCACCCACACACTCACCCGCAAATAAAAATAGCAAACTAGAGGATCCTTGGATACGCCCGCACAAGTTATTTAGTTAAAGGGGATTCCATATGTACCCACCAATGGCAGCACGCTCAAACCTTAGTTCCGAAGACAAGAACTCGCACTTAGGGGCAAGAATGAGGCAAAACACCATCCCCGATGGCAACTCATCCAAGCCTTTTAAGCAAATTAATTAAGTACCAACAGTAACCACCATGTCCGAACATTCCATCAACAACAATATCATGGAATTAAATCACCGGACAATATAGCATTTGACTAAGCATAGCTAAGCATATACACCACAATTATATATTTTATCTCCGGCCAACACATAAAACCTAGGGTTAATAGGAGGGGAAACATGTGATGGTTTAGGGGACAATGCAATTCATAGGATTTTCTACATCTTGATCAAAGAGACTTTGGAATCGAATGCAATATTATGGTGGATAAAATAATTGTATAAAACAATAGGAGGCTACATGCCAAGAAGGTTAGGTTATCTCTTGCCTTGTCGACGGGCCGGGAAATATGGATCGTTGGGAAGGTAGGGGTATCCTCGACTCCTGAATCTATCGATACCCAAACAAATAACAAAAGAACAAATAAATCACATGAAGACAGGGTGCAATGCACAATCATGATGACATGTCAAATTTATGCAAGGATATACCCATAGGATTTAACCAACAATATTAAATGGAGTACCAAATAATTAGTGCAATTATTTGGAAGCAACCCCATATTTAACTAAAGGTCCAAATTAATTATAAATTATTATATTACTAAACAGTGGCTTAAATAGGCATGAACATGACATGATTAGATTGGTATTGTTCTTCTGATCGTTTTGGTACCTTATTTGTAATTTTCCGAGTTTCGATGAATAAATAGCAAATTAAATATTTATTTGAATTTAATTCTTTTAACCAAGTAAAGAATAACTTCACAGGAAAATTTGTGATTATGATGTGATATTAGCATGATTAGATAGCATTTGAATTGATGAACAATTTGATATAACATTCACAATTTTTGGGTAATTATTTATCGAGTTATGATTTTTCCCAATATTGTTATTATTTTTGCCATTTTAATAATTCTTAGTAAACAGCAAGAATATTGATTCAAAAGATCATTACAATGATACCAACAGGTAGGGTTTGTTTTTCTGAACAATTTGGTATATCATTTTCTAAATTTGGAACAATATTTAATTAGTTATCATTTTATTTAATTTTATTTTAATTAACTATTTTTACTATTTGGGCCGGCCTCCAGATCGGCCCAGGCCGGTATCCAGGCCGGCCACATATCCGAGATAGCCGGCCCACAGGCCGGCCTAGATCGGGCACCAGGCCGGTCACGGACCAGAGGACGCCGGCCTCCTGGCCGGCCCAGACCGGAGCCCAGGCCGGGCACCTACCTGAGGCTGCCGGCCTCCTGACCGGCCCAGGCCGGGCACACCGGGGCGGTGCGCAGCGGTGACCGCGGCACGGCACGGCAAGGACGGCACACGCGGCGGTGATGCAAGGGGAAGAGAGAGAGGGAGGAGGCTCAGAGGGGAGTGGTGCTCACCCTAGTGCACGTAGGCGTGGTCGGCGCGACGAGGGGTGGACGGCGTCGACGGGAAATCGGGCCGGCACGCGACGGTCGTGGTTGGGGAGGTCGAGGACGAATGGGTCGGCTCCAGCGGCCCCGGCTCGATTCCGCCGGTGGGGAGGGAGAGGAGGACGCGGCGGAGAAGATGGTGGCGTCGGCTCGTCCCGGGGAACTCCAAAAGATGGCGAATCGACGGCGACGGCGTCGGCACCGCGGAGGACAGCACGGGGAAGTTAGGGTTCGTGTCGATCCAAAATTTTGGGGAGGAACGAGGAGGAGAGAGTGAGGGGAGCAGGTGGGCAGCGTCAGTGGTCCTCTTGACCACCAGGGCAGAGAGGCCTGGCGCCAGGACGTGGCTGTCGGCGGCATGGGCACCGGCCACTGTGGCGACAGTGAGGAAGAGGATGACGTTCTTGCAAAAGACCCCTGGCTCCAGTTATTTTATTTACAAAAAGGTCCAGCAGCAAACATTAGTGATTTAATTGAGGTACTTAAACATTTTCTAAAATTCCACAAAAATTCATGTAGGCTCCCCTTAACATTTAGAACCTCCACCAAAATTGGTGTTGCAATTTAAATAGTTTTGTACAACATTTGTTCATAGGGTTTAAGTATAGTCATTTTTGATAATTCCAAATTGTATTTATTTGGAGCACTTAAGCATTTCCAAAAATAATGAAATTATTCATGGAGGCTCCCAATATAGTAATGAAGCTCCCCATAATTTTATTTTGAATTTTTGGAATGTTTATGTAACATCCCAAAAATAATCCCCTTTTAATTTTATTGCTTGTTGATTTTAATTGTTGCATCATCATGACATCATCATGCCTTTGGTTGCATTTGTTGCTTTTCCAAAATTTAAAATAAATAATATGGTTTAATCACTTGTGTGCTAAATAATTTTGCAACCAAACAAATAAAACCAATTTTATTTTTCTTGTCAAGCAAATAAACAAGTTACCAAGTTGTGTTGATAATATAATTATTTTTGGTACAAAGAAAATGGCCTCTATTTTATTTTTCCTCTTTATCTCTTCTTCTTATTTTTTGTGGAAAAAGGAAATTTGCAAAGGAAGACAAAAAATGGAAGCAGGCCACATCCCTCTCTTTCTCTCTTTCTTGGCCCAGCCGAAGCAGCACACCAGCCCTCGCAGCCCAGCATCATGCTCCTGTTGGCCTTCTTCTCGTACGGAGACACAGCACGTCGCTGTCATCCTCCCGAGCTCTGCTGTCACCCACGCCTCCCATGCCACGCCACCCACCTTTCCCTGCCTATAAAGCAAGCCACCCTGGGTGCCTTTTTTCCCAAACCCAAGCTACCCCTTCCTCTCTCCCTCTTCCGCCGCCGCCACCTTTTCTCCTCTCCTCCCTCTCCGTTTTCTCCCTCCATCCCGAGACCACCACCTCACTAGCCGGAGGAGATCACCGCCGGCGTCGCCATGGAGGCCGCACCGGGGTAGCGGAGGAGGAGATCGACCACGTCTACGCCGAGAACGCGCTGGAGCCGGACCGGAGCTGCACCTTCTTCCTTAGCTACGTCTACGTCCTCTACCCCGACGATGTCTTCTTCCTCTACACCGGCCGCTCACCGCCGTCGTCCTCGGGCCACCCTTCCTGCCGATATCGGTGAGCAGCCGCGTCCCATCCTCCTTCTCCCCTTGCTCTGAGATTCCGCCGTCGAGCGGTGCCGTAGTTAGTTGTCCACCATGACCGAGCAAGCGGACGAGTTACCGTGCTGCTCCCGCAACCACCCGTGCTGGCCACCTCCGGATCACGCACTCACCTTCCTGCACCAGCACGCGCACAGCCCCTTGCAGCTGAGTGCAGCGCCGCCCGAACCTGGACGTCGTCGGCCACTTTCTGTCCACTGACGGACCAAAGTCTGAACCCAAGCTCAGTTGATTTTTAGTTTCAGTTGGCCGGACCACTTGGGGCTAGTGTGGGATTAGTCCCACACCACCCGGCTGGTGGAGGTGGCCTCCCTCCTCTGCCTATATATAGAGGGGTCCTCCTCCCCTCAAAACATCCAATTCTCTCTCTCAAGCGTGGTTTCGGAATTTGGAGCCGTGCGAGAGTTTTCTCCACCATACGCACGTCGTCGTGTTGCTGGTTCTTCGGTTCGAGCCTTTCTTCTTCCACTGTTTCGCTGGACCGGAGCCCGGGGGACGTCGTCTACACCGAATGTATGTAGAGCTGTAGGAGTGCTGCCAGTTGTGGCACTAGGAGCTTGTAGGATTACACGACCTTGAGGTCGGCATTGCCGTATGCCTTCATCATGCGTCGTCATCAACACAGATGTTTTGATCGTCGACGCTTACGGTCTTTAATGGTATGATCACTGTTTCCCTCCATTACTTTCAAGTCTCATAGATAGATCTTGGCTATATGTTGTTCCCGTCGTTTGGAATTTTTTGTTTTCAATCACGGAACCCCTTTAGTGGTATTAGAGCTGATCTATGCATAGATATGATAGTACGGTTAGAACACATGTTGAATTTGGACATCGAATCTATAATTGTTACCCTCCCACGCACACTTGTCCATACTTCTGGATTGTATGATGAAGCGGCTCAAACCGACCTTACGCGTACGCTTACGCGAGACTGGTTCCGCACTTAACATATGGCTTGTACCATATATGCATTTGGCGGGTGTCTGTCTCTCTTACAATGGTGGTATGGCATTAGCAACGGAGGGCCCTAAAAGGGGTGTAATAGAGACAATTGTTTAATCGGTGTTGGGTTGTAAGTCTTGTAGGTAAGAAGCAGTTCTTGTGCGGAAGCCCTAACAGCCACGTAAAAAATGCAAAAGATAAAGTAGAGGCGTCTAACTTTATTTTGCAGGGGCGCGTCATATGATATGGTAACGGTAAGTATTTAACGAAATGTTTAGCCGCTGGCCTGGAGGCACTATGGATCTAGTGCAACGCCGGAGTGCTCGGTGGAGATCAAGGCGCAAAGACCATATCATGTCGCACATTTTACATTTGATATTGTTGTTGTGTGCTCCCTATATTGTTTGTATTAGATATACGGCGGTAGCAATATAGGTTGATCCCTCAAGTAAATTCCAATGTTCGTGTTCTCCCCTAGTGTGCACCACCAAGAAAGTTCTCCATCATGAACCACGCCGTGAAGATCGGGTGTTACACATCTCAACGTTCGCATACGGTGGGTGTAAGCCATGTTGCACAGCAAAAACACTAAGGTTAATTTGGCGACCTAGCATGTACAGATATGGGCTCAAAACACAAGTGACCGATCGGGGGTGGTGTAGTGGATTAGGATCGTGTAATCACTAAAACGATGATGAGGGATATTCGTTTTGAGTGAGATTTCTTGTAGTTTTATTTAGATACACGTGAACTCATATTATGAACATAGTCTAAATGACTTTGCAAAATCCTTGTAGATAATAACTTGTTCGATAGCCCTCTTTAAAACTTAGGCGCATTCCTGCGATCGAGAAACTTGAAATGTGGGTCCAACTTCATAGTTTTGTACCGTAGCCTAGGGATACTCTTTGTTTCAAACTTTTAGCTCTTTGTGATCCAAAACCCGCTAGGAGATAAAACTCGGACATTTCGCTGACAAAGAAGATTATTCGGATTATCTAGTTTGTCCGGATAATTTCATCTTAATCCAGTCTGCTATGATCTCTCCATAGAGAATGAACTACGGGTGCGTGTTGATAGATCGCGAACATTCTGAATGGTCGCTGAACTCGATGCATTGTATGCACCGCAAGTCAGGTTGATGAAGTTGTTCAACACGTCGGCCGTTTTCTTCTCGACTAGAAATGGAAGACAACACTCGCTTTAATGGAGCACGTAGCAATCATGCTTGATGATACTGAAATGCCTTGCTCAGCTCGATTACTAGATGACATGCAACTTTTGCTTAATGGGGTGCTTGTTGCCCACCCCGGTTGCACATAGTTTGTCATAGACTATGTCATGCAAGGGTAATAGTTCACCTTCATGAATTCTTGGTTGCATTGAAAAACCAAGAAGATGAAAAGATCATCGGGAAGTAATCAATGATGATGGTATATATGATATACGCATTATGAATGTTTTACCTAAACAAGTGCTCATTGTAGTGACTGAGTTTTGATACTGGTCATCTTTTATGAAACAAGATTTTCTTCTTGAGTAGCTCGCAAGGACGAGGAGACGATGTGTGTCGGTGATGGCAAGCAAAATGTTGTGATGGCCATCGACACTCTCCCTCTACATCTACCATTTGAATAAGTTCTTATGTAATCACTTGTTAGCGTGATCATTATAAGTGTGTCTTGCCTCTGGCGAGACGATTATTCATATATGTTCCCACTATTTAGATTCAATTTTTTTCCCACA
Organism: Puccinellia tenuiflora; assembly: GCA_012064385.1. NCBI lineage: Eukaryota > Viridiplantae > Streptophyta > Magnoliopsida > Poales > Poaceae > Puccinellia > Puccinellia tenuiflora. Next base: position 139,050 of record QRDG01002180.1, on the reverse strand, counting down.
GTTTAGCTTCAAAAAATTTATTCATATATGTTAGTGATAAATTATTGTCCTGTATTTATGAGTAATATCTTCTGATGATCATGCACTGGTTATGAATGGACTGTTCTTATATGAATCTAATGGTAGTAGCTCCTACATTCACTACATTAATGCCAAATGATACAAACTTAGTAATGACACCGCATTCGTGTGGCACTACCGTTTGAAGTCATGTCAACGTTGTATGCATGAAGAAGCTCCATTCTGATGGATCTCCAAGTACTTAGATTTTGATATTTTGACACATAAAAACCGTTCTTCACTGACAAGATAACTAAGACTCCATTTTTTAGTTTAAGGAAGTGGGCATCTAACTTGTTGAGAATCATGCATATTGTTGTGTGCGGTTCAATGAGTAGTTCAAACGAGTAATGGAAATCATTATTTCATAAACTTCACCAATGATTTGAGTAGATATGTGTATATCCACTTAATGGAACGCTAGTCTGAAAAGTTTGATGAGTTCAAACAAATTCGGAGTGAAGTATGAAAATAAACTTAACAAGAAAATCAATTTCCTGCGATACTAATCGAGGAGACAAGGATTTGAGTTATGAGTTTGGCATATCATCAGAAGAGTTGTGAAAAGAGTTCCACAAATTACACCGCATGGAACACCAAAGTGCTATGGTGTGTTCTGCACGTCGTAATCATACTCTATTTGATAGTGGGTGGTCAATAAAATCTCTTATTGAATTATTGTTATCATTTGAGTTACATGTTAGAATCAAAACATTCACTTTGAATTATAGGGAAACCATCTAAATCCGTGGAGACAATACCATATGAGTTATGGCATGGCTTATAGCCCAGATTGTCGTTTCTGTAATTTAGTGTTTCGATGAGTTCGAACCTAAAGTGGGTAAATTAATCTTTGTAGAGTATTTAAGAAATTAATTGGACACATCTTTCACAACAAAGTCAATTTATTGCTGGAACGTACCTTACTCAAGAAGTAGTATCTTGCCATGTGTATAAGTGAGAGAGAAAGTAGAGCAAGACGGAGTTAATTAAATTTCCCTCCGGACACCGAGTGGTGCAACGGAAGTTGTTCCAGAACCGTCCTCTGGAAGGAAGCTAGTGATAATGATCATGAAGCTCTAATCTAAGCTCATACTAAGATCCTAGGCGTACAAGAATGCGTTCCGAACTATGTGGTACGGCAATCTTGTTATGACCGTCATGTTAATGAAAAAAGACAAACCTACGAACTACAAGGAAGCAATGGTGGACCTCAGTCCGAGAAATGGCTATAAGTCATATATAATCTGAGATAGAATCCATGTTCGATTACCAAGTGGTGACTTAGGTAAATCTTCTCAATGGCCTCTAGGCCGTTGAGAGCAAATGGAATTTTATGAGAAAATTGACGTTAATGGAAGCAGCCGTCTATAAAGTTCGATTTGTCACAAAATGGTTTGGACAAATTTAAAGAGTTGACCACAACGAGATTATGTCTCAGGTGGTGAAGCTTAAGTCTATTTAGGATTGTTTTAGCAATTACTACAATTTCAAATTTAGAAATTGATAGATGGATAAAGTAGTCGTGTTCCTTAATCGCAACAATAAGGAAGAGTTGTAGTTAATACAACAAGAAGGTTTTATTGATCCAAAGGATGCTGGACACGTATGCAAACTTCAGCTGTCCATTCATGGGTTGAAGCAAGCATATCAGAGCTGGAATCTTCAATTTGATAGAGTGATCAGTGGATTTTGGAGTCGTCCAAAATAGTTGAAGAGACCTACATTTACAAGAAAGTGAGTGGGAGCTAAGTAGTTTTTCTTAATCTTATATGTGAATGGCATATTTGAGTGGTATCTAAGACAAATTCCCTGGTATTATATGCAGATGACATATTTGAGTGGGAGCTAGGTGTCATTCCTAGTTTTATATGTGGTGGCATATTCGGAAAGTCAAAATGTAGCCCGGGCTACATGTAGCCCGGTATTCCAAAAAAAATTGAATCCGCAAATTTGACTTTCAAAAAATTTAAAAAAAAATTATGGCCGTAGATAATACTATGATCTACCACTGTGAAAATTTTCAACCGCAAATTCGAAATATTTTGATCTACACAAAAAAGAGAAATCTGGCAAGATTTCAAAATATTCAGATTGCGCACTGTTCACCGAATCAGATCTGCATTTCTCTTTTTTTCTCAGAACAGAATAAAAGGAATTTTTGATTGAACATTTTCCCAGTGGTAGATCAATGTATTATCTACAGCTACGATTTTTTTCAGATTTTTTCGAAACAAAAATTTGCGGATTCAAATTTTTTGGAATACCGGGCTACATGTATCCCGGCCTCCATATCGCCGCACTCGAGGCATATTGGGAATGATACAGATCCTCTAGTAAAGTATAAATGATTATTTAGTCAATAAATTTTCTATGAACTAAGTTGAAAGCATTAGGCATTAGATCTATTATATATATAGATCAAGAAGCTTAATAACATTAAGTCGAAATATTTTTCTAGACTAGATTCTGAAGATGTTCAGAATAGAACAAGCAAAGAAGGAGTTATTGCTCGTATGACTAGGTAAAATATTGAGTTCATCTCGAAAAAAATTCATGATAACTAATGAAAGAAAAGGATGTTTGACATCCTCTAGGCAAAATTCATGATACAAACGCATTATTGACTTAGGTTGTTTAGTTCAGAAAAGTACAGCTCCACACTCTACTAACACGTCTCCACTAATCATTTCTAACAAGGTTAACCGACATATTTTAACCATTAGTTCTATTAATGCCTCAAAACAATTGAAAAGCATCAAATTATCCACATAATGATCTACAAGACTATGCAAGTTTTTCATCATACAACTACCACATTCACGGCATTTTATTGTTCTAACACATCAAATAACCAACCATAATAACTCTCTAACAAGTATAAGTGAAGCACAAGAGAGTTTAACAACACCAACTAGCAGCTCTAAACAAGATAAAGGCTAAAAGCGAGAGCTTACTAGCAAACAAACAGTAGCTAAGAATACTCAACAAGTATAAGTGAAGCACAAGAGTATTCGATGAAAAAGCAGAGCGTTTCCCTCTCCCACACAATATAGATAGGATCCAACAAGAAAAGGACCAGAAAAACAAACAGAAACAACTGACACTCCAAGAATAGCACATAATATGTAAAGTGGTAAAACATTGTTTCAACGGAGACGACTTGATGGTTGTCGATGAAGAAGAGAGCATCCCAAAGCTTAGATGCTTGAGTCTTCTTGAATGTCCAGGGGAAAGCCATGGGAGCATCCCCAAGCTTGTGCTTTTGTCCATCCTTCAACTTCTTTCATCATCCTGTCTCGTGGAACTTAAAAACTCCCTTCACACATAACTTCTCATAAACTGATTATAGGGTTAGTACTCATAAAATAAAATCCACTTGGTTTCCACAAATACACATTGCAAAAACTTTATATAACATTAGCTACTGTTATTAAGCCTCATCGTGGCACTTCCTTTCCAAAAAGTAACGCAAATAACGCTCGTAAAGAGGCGAATGCAAATAAAGGCAGAACATGTCAAAAACAGAACAGTCTGTAAAGATCGAATTTTAAGAGGCACTTACGTGGCTCAAATCATAAAACTCAAAAATAATTAAAGATATATAAAAGTATCAAGCTTGCGGGCAAAAACTTTCATAAAAAAGATAACTTTCTGGGATTTTTCAAGATTTTCTGCAACAGGCCCATAGAATATGTTTCTGGACAGCAAATCAACACCTCGCACTTTCAATGCATTAGAGGCTACTTCTTGGCACAAAAACCAAAATAAAAATGTACAATGGAGTTTTTACAGAGGCAAACACTACCATTACTCAAGAAAATAGAAACAAAACTGAAAGAAAAATGGGTTGCCTCCCATAAGCGATTTTCTTTAACGTCTTTTAGCTAGGCGCAATACCAAATATCTAGTTTTCTCGGAGGCCTTAGAAACATCAAGATCATAGCTAAACCTTATAATTGATTCAAAAGTTAGCTTCATTCTATTTCTAGGGAAGTGTTCCATCCTTTTTCTAAGAGGAAACTGAAACCTTATATTTCCCGCTTTCATATCAATGATAGTACCAACAGTTCTAAATAACGGTCTTCCCAAAATAATAGGGCAAGAAGCATTGCATTCAATATCCATAACAATAAAATCAATGAGAACATACTTGTTATTAACAACAATAAGGACATCATCAACTCTTCCCAAGGGTTTCTTTTTAGAAGAATCAGCAAGGTGTACATTGAAATAACATTCTTCCAAAGGCTTCAAATTAAGCATATCATAAAAACTTTTACGCATAACAGAAACACTTGCACCAAGATCACACAAAGCATTGCAATCAAAGTCATTTATTTTCATTTTAATAGTAGTCTCCCAACCATCTTGTAATTTTTTAGGAATGGAGGTTTCAAGTTGGAGCTTTTCTTCCCTAGCTTTGATAAGAGCATCAGTGATGTGTTTAGTAAAAGCAATGTTCAACTTACTAGCATCAGGGGCCTTAGCAATTTTTTAAGGAACTTTATGACTTCAGTAAGACTGCAATTATCGAAATAAATATCATCATCTTTAAAGAGGCTAGGAGGATCATCATTAGTAGTTTGGATATTATAAACATTAACGGTTTTACTATTCATTTTATAAATTTTAGCTTCTTCTTTCTCTCTAGCCGACCTAGCATGCCAGCAAGCTAACACCCTCTCATTGTTATTAATTTTAATAGAAAGAGCATTTAAAGATTTAGTAGGCTTGTCCTGAAGAGGAGTGGTTCTAATTTTAAAAATTTCAACATCATGAGCCAAAATTTCCACTTTAGAGACAAGAATATCTAGTTTTTCAAGTTGTTCTTCAACAATTTTACTGAAAGCTCTTTGAGAGGAGATGAACTCTTTAAGGAAAATTTCAATATCAGTGGGCATACTCTTATTATTGTTGTAAGAATTACCACAAGAGTTAACATTAGCAGGATAAGGTTTATAGTTGTTACCACCAAAATTATTTCGATAAGCATTGTTGTTGAAATCATTTTTCTATTGAGGAAGTTAACATCAACTTGATCCTTTTCTTGAACAGTTAATGAAGCAAGAGGAACATTATTGTAACATCCCGGGAATTTTTCCCAAATTAGATTTTGCTTGTTTTCTTTTTCGCATCATCATGACATCATGCATCACAATCACCTTTCATTTTTGGCAAAAGAAAAATCAAAATATTATTTTAGCTAAACTATTTTTTATTTGCAAATTAAACCTAAGGTTTAATAAAAACCCATCACTCCCTCCTTTTCTAGTTTTCAAACAAATCCCAAAATAATATTGAGAATATTTATAAAACCTATGTCAAATCAAATAAAGCTTTTGAAATTATTTGGGAAAACCCCCTCCTCTCCTTTCTTTTCCCTCTTTTCTTTTCTCTCTTTTTCAATTCATTAAATTGGGAAAACTCCTGTTTTTTCTTAAAGGACCGAATTCTTCTTTCCTTCAGCCTACAGCCCACCAATCGGGCCCAACTCACCTCAGCCCTTTACCCCCTCTATGTTGTCGTCTTCCTGCCAGAGAGAGCACGGAAGGAGCGTGACCCCCTCGCATGGCCGACGTCAGCCGCGCCCTCCCCCTCTCCTCCATAAATTCCCCTCCCCAGCGGCTGCAAGCCAAACCCTAGCCGTCTCCCTCCACTTCCCTTCCTCGTGCCGCCATCTCCCTCTCCTTCCTCCTTCTTTTTCTTCCCCACCGAAAGCCACCACCGGAACGAGCCCCGCCGCCCCGACGACATGGACGTCCCTGCGCCAAGCTGAGCGGTGGAGAAGAAGCACCACGACACCCTCTTCCTCCTCGACCTCAAGCACGAGCCGGAGGAGCCCCAGGACGAACACGACTTCCTCATCTTCAGTATGGTCCCCGGCGAACTTCCTCGACTTTCCGCCGCCGTGGATCTCCTCAAGCACGATCGAATCCTCCGAGCCCCTCTCGGTGAGCATATCTTCCGACTCCCGCTCTTCTCCTTCTCGATTGCAGGCTGTAGTCGTCGCGACGATCTGCTCGCCTTTCTGTCCGCCATGGCCACCATGGCAACAATGCAAGCCTGCACCTTGGCTCCTTTCTGGCCCCTGCACCTTGCGCCCGGTGCAGCACACACGCACACACCAGTCCGCACCCCAGCACACCCAGATGCACGTAAGCCTCCAGGTCGAGCGCAACATCAGCCACGCTGCTGCAGTTCGCCCTCGTCTCCTGCAACTCTGAAGTCTGAAGCCTGAAGCTTTTGGCTGTTAAATTCAGTTAACCTCGGTGCTTTTGCTTCATCTACCTGCAGATCCCGATTCCTATACAAACAGGCAGCCAGCCACATTGGCTTGTGCCTTTTTCTTCTACCCGTGAGACCCAAGTTCGATCCTGTCTGGCTGCAGTAAAGGAACCCCTATTCTATTTTTATTTTCCAAACTATGTTTATATCATATCTTCTAATCTATAAGTATGAAATCTGTTCAGAAAAGTGTGTAGAAATTAAATATGCCACCCATGCTCATGTTTGCATCAAGTAGTTTGCAATTTAGTTGTATTTTATATATCACCTAATAAATAAATAAAATATGGAATGTGAGGGGTAATGAATTAAATAATGTCCCCATTCCATTTAATTTTGAGTAGCTCATCTATATCTTGTTTCATTATGCTAACAACATTTAATGTGATGGTTAGAAAAATAACTTGAACTATAATTGAATGTCGGATCTCGGTTCCGCTTAATTTTGTTAAGTTGTATCTTCTCATGTTTTTGCCATGTCATGTATGCATTGCATCAACATGCCGCTTCTTTTGCCATAATAGTAAGATGCATCTTTCCCGTTGTCCAGTGTTTGTTGCTTCTTCGGGAATAGGACGATGAGTTGATGTGAGTAACGACAAGTTCTGCTACCTCTACCGGATTGCAGGCAAGGACTACTCACTTGCTATCTTTGCTTGTTTTCTGTCTCTTACTCATCCTATCTTTTGTTCCTTGCTAGCCTTATATATCGATGCTTGTGTCTCGATCCTATTTGCATGTTTACCTTGCAGCCATGATATAGCCACACCCCCACATCCTTTTAACCCGTTGTTTTGTTAGCCTTGCGAGTCGTGGTCCATGCTTAGGAGTTGTTTGTGGTTTATCTCATACTCTATTGGTGTTTAGTTGGTATAGCTTAATTAATTGAAGACATGCTATGTGGGTATAATTGTTATTATAATAAAGATAAGGCACCGGCCGAAGGCCAACTATGGTGATTTGTTCTGCTAGTGTCGCCTAGGACCCGAGTTCTTTTCCGCTTATCCAAGACTGAGCGCACTACCCACATATGGGAAGACTTATGGAACCCCCCGCAACTTAGTACCGGATCTGCTACATTGTTTAGGGAGCCACAAGTAGTTCGGGTGTTTACCATTTGGAGCATACGCATGAGCATGATGTTGAAGAGGAGAGGTTACAAACTTGGGGGGGGGGGTGCATATAGGTTTGTGGCATGTGGCGTTCACCGCATGTTGACGGAGAGCAATCGTATGAGTGTTTCTCCTGAAGCCATCCTTGCAACTTTTGGGCTCGCAACGGAGTTTCGGCCGGGCTGTCGACGTGGATCAGTCTCAAATAGGTGGCTCCCTATTCAATGCTGTAGGGAAGGGAAGGGTTGTGTTGTGAAATCCTTGGCCTTTGTGGCTTGTGGGTTGATCGAACGTGTATGGTTACTATGGTGCACCCCTGCAGGGTTAAATCTTTTCGAAAAGCCGTGTCCGCGGTTATGGACGACTTGGGTAATGTGCTGGCTAAAAAGATCATAGATATCACCGTACCATCTAAATAGCTAAGCTGCTTAGTAAATAGTTTACTCGAATGATTAAATTGATTAAAACTTGATCGACGTGTGAGTGCCCGGACATCTTCCTCGTGGGTTGATGATACGAGGGAGTCGTTTTAGGGTGGGTTTGTTTGGTGAGTAGAGTAGTTTAGTTGTAAGGCGCTCTCTTTCCTTATTCTAATTAGACGAAAATTGTAGTGTGTCTTTATAAGTTTTTAGTGTTGTTTACCGCCACTTCAATCGCTAACCCTCTTCCTCCGGAATTCAAGTTTTGATATTTTGTGAGTGTTCCTTGCCAGTACTTCTACTAGTACTGACCCCTTCGTGGCTGCTATTGCAATGCAGCCAACAGGTTTGAAGTCCGACGACGTTAGCTTGGGAATCCCTCCGGCTTGGCCTGGGCAGGGTTATGGTGCCTTGTTTATCTTGAGGACTCTTAGTCCAATTTGTATTCTTATCCGTAGTCGGATACTATTTCGCTTCCGTTGTTATTTGGATCTTTGTATTGTATCTTTTGTACTCTTGACCCGGTGAGTCGTTTTTGTATATATGTTCTTTTGTGGGTTCCATCGTGAACTATTGTAATGATCATCACAATTCCACTCACATAACGTGTGTGTTGCGACGTGCATGTTATGCCTGGTGGGCGTCCTAGGATCGTTATTATGCGGATTTGGCGGGAATCGCTCAAGTCTTTATAGTACCGATCCCGGGGCGTTACAAAGTGGTACCAGAGCTTTGGTTTTTCGATACCCCGTGGGTCCGCTCTTCCTGTAGGATACCTGTCGTGGGGTTGTCACGGCAAGTTCTTCCTCAGGGAAGATGAGTTCTGGGGCCATTGGTGATCGAAGTACGTGGGAACGGTTAATCTCGCCGGGGAACAAGGATTTACCTAGGTTCGGCCCCTCTGATTAGAGGTAAAGACCTACTTCCTGCTTCTATGTTATTGCTCTTGATTAGATCTCGATTACAAGGACCCGGCTCCCACAACTCAGGAGCCGGCGACTTCTCTCTGGTGGCTAGGGTTTCTCTCTACTGGTTGAAGCTTGCTTACTACGATCCAGGACCCCCCTTATAAAGGTGGCGGGTTCCCAGACTTACAATCTGTATCGAGTTCTTCTCATACACGGAGTCCTACTCTAGGCTTTGTCCTTCCAAACTAGAACTCCGGGTTGTACTTGGACTCCATCTCGATGGGTCCTTTCTTCATCATGGGCCTTGGTCGGCTTGTCGGCTTGTCTCCAGCCCAGCCCATGTGACTTGACACGTGACTCGACTTTGGCCTTCTTGGTCTTGGCGGGTCTACTTTCCGGGTCCATGGGCCTACCTATAAAGTATCCCCCCATCAGTAGCCCCCGAATTTATCTTGGGTGCAGCTTTGTCGGCTTCCTCTACCTTCTTGATTTTATTCCTGATTCGACTCTTGGGGTCGACTCCTTCTGTCGACTCCTTCACTCCGAGTCACAAGCTCAGAAGTCGCTAGCTGCTAGCTCCAAGATGAATTCCTGCAATTAAAACATAATACACGTAAAATGAATCCATCCTGGCCTTTTGTACAAGTCCACCGCTCTAGCTCTTTACAGCACTTGGCCGAGTCTGTGGCTATTCCTGTACACTACTCTGTCGATTTTCAACTCTTCAGATCATAGGACTCGTCTTTCCGGAACAAGCCAACTCTTCTTCCACCTCTGTAGCCTTAACCTTTAACTGTCGAATCGTTACCCACGTTTTCACCGCGGGCCACCACTGTAAACCTCTAGGGTTTTTACCCTCTTATAAATGTCAAAGGGTAAGAACTAAAACCTCTACAGCCCTTTCATTCCCCAAACTTTTTATCTCTCCTGCACTCGTTTCTTTCCCGCGCAGCGCTCCCTCTTGCACCGCACGTACGCCATGGCTCCCAAGCGCGCCACCAAGGGCACCTCCAAGGCCAAGGCCCCTTCTACAAGCAGGATCGTTGACATTGCCACCGAGGCCGCCGCCGCCGCCGCACCTGCCTCGAAGAGATCCATCTCCGCCGATTGGGGCGGTTCAACCATCACGGCGGAGCAACTGAAATCACACCGCCTAGCTGGCCTCCTTCCATCAAGCGTCAAAGCACGAGCTCCTGGGGATGGATCGGTGCCCTCTCCGGCGAAGGGCGAGGTCGTCATCTTTGCGGAGCACCTTTTCCGCGGTTTCACCCCCCCGGTAACTTGTTCTTCCGCCAGCTCCTCGAGTTCTATAAGCTGCGGATTCACGATCTCGCGCCCAATTCCATTCTTACCCTATCCAACTTCGTTGTTCTCTGCGAGGATTACCTCCAGATTGAGCCAGACCTAGATCTATGGCTCGAGTTGTTCTACTGCAACCCCCAACCTGAAACCTCCGGGGGCCCTCTCTTACAATGCGGCGCTGTAGCTCTCCAGCGTCGCTTAAATTCTGGCTTCCCTAAGCCAGTTTTTCCAAACCGCATCAAAGACTGGCAAAAAACCTTCTTTTATTGCAAGGACACCTCTCCTGAGGATGAACCTAAGCTCCCTCAATTCTCTGAGAGCCGACTGGAGGTGACTCCTGCTATGAAAGCCAGATGCTCAGAGGCCGCCCGGCCCAAAGTCGACTCATTGATCCTTAGAATCCGGGCTCTCCTCTCTCATGACCTGGAAAACATGGATCTCGTCCGCTGCTGGACCACCTGGAGAATTCAACCGTTGAGTCCCAGGACCCGGCTCATCTGCTCGTATACCAGGTGTGTCACTGATGATCTCAGGATGACAGATAAGTTGTCTGACGGTCCTGAACTTGGTCGATTGATCAAGAAGCTAACCGGAAAGATGGTGAAGGACCAGGCCCACTTTGGGCTCCAACCTTTCTGCTCCACCTGCCCAGCTCCTGCTGTAAGTACTTTAACTGTCTTTCCTTCTTGCTTGCTTGTATTGCCTCAATTTACTAACTCACACTTTCTGTTTCCTCTCTGCAGCTTACCGACTCCTTCTGGAAGTCGACCCTTGAAACTGACAAGGGCAAAGGGAGTACCTCTGCTGCTGCAGAGATTGTTGAAGAAGAAGAAGCCAGCGAGGAGTCCTCTAAAGAGGCTACTGCCGCTGGTGAGGAGAATGAAGATGAGGAGTCCTCACCTGAAGCTCCCACTGTCAATGTCATTGAGGAGGGGTCCTCCTCTGAAGCACAGTATGCTGACGAAGAGCATGCCGAATCGAGTCCGGCAGGAGCCCAACCAACTCCATCTGAGGAGTCATCAGATGTCAAGAGTCGCTCCCCGACTCCTCCAGTTCCGAAAAATGGGTCCCGGGCTGCTGTGCCTAAGGTACCCGCCTCACGAGTCCGAAAATCTAGCAGCTCCTCCAGCGAGCCTGAAGAAATTGCTGCGCAAGTCCTTGCTGCCAAGAAAAGGAAACTGCGCTCAAGTGGCCCTGCAGAGACTCCTCCGCCTCTACCTGTATCACGCCAGAGGAAGTCGATCTCTCCTCCTGAGAAAGCTGACTCCTATGAGTCAGGAATGTCAATCTTTTCCTCTGACTCTCAAGCCTCTTTGGATCTTGAGACAAATGTTGGGTATGACTTTTCTCCTTTATCTTTACTAGCATGACATCTATATTTACCTTTAATCAATATCTGACTTTTAATCTGTCCTGTCTCAGAGCCCGGCCCTGCGCCAAGGTCTCCAAGCTACCAGGCATGGCCGATGTGACTTCCAGCCGAGGAGCTGTACCGCCGTCGACTTCTCAGACGACGAGTACAAAGACCGCTCCTACGACTCCCGCATCTGCTGGTGCAACAACCACTGGGACTCCCCCTGTTCCCGAGTCCGCTCCAAAGACTCGGTTGGAGACTCCTGTGGTGATCCCATCCTCCTCTGGGGGTGGAACTCCAACTACTACGGTTCAGATGCCTCCGAGTCAAGAAAAAGCGGCTCCCACTTCTCAGCTGAACACCGAGCCAGCAAAATCCTCAACTGACTACAGCCGGCTCCGGATATCTGACAATAAATCCTTCAACGAGGCCTATATTGAGGCCATAGAACTTAATGATCAAGCCTCCAAGCTAAAGGATGAGGAGCAAGTAGCCCTCAGAGCCCTTGAGATGATTCATAACGTAAGTATTCTAACTTGTGCTCTTTATGTTCTCTCCATTAGTCTCCTATTACAGTAGCCCCCAAGCACCTTATCTTTGGTGACTTGGAGCTAAGATAGGTGCTTCATCCTGAACTCAAATCACTTGCTAGGTGGAAAAACTTGCATACTGTAGCCCCCAAGACCTGAGTCCTTAGCTCTACTAGGACTCGGGGCTGCTAATTTACTGTCTGTCGGGTCCTTAGACCAAAAATTTCTGCGCGAGTAGCCCCCAAGCGCCGAGTTGTCAGCCTGCGACGACTTGGAGCTACCCACATATGCAATTTACTGATATCTTACTTGAAGAAAAATTTCTGTTCTGCGAGTAGCCCCCAAGCGCCAAGTTGTTAACTTGTGACGACTTGGAGCTGCGACTCTTCTTCTTATGACTTGTGTGTCTGGAAAAAATCTGACTCCTGAGTAGCCCCCAAGCGCCAAGTTGTTAACTTGTGACGACCTGGAGCTCATGAGTTATAGAATTTGACTTGTAAAAATCTGACTTGCACTTTTCTGACTTGTTGATTGTCGACTTGTACGTTGCTGACTTCTGCTTTTCCTGACTTCTGCTTTTTCAGACTGTTGTCTCCAAGATGAAGAGAGACATGAAAAAATTGGAAGACCAAGCAGCTTCCAGCGCCAAATCTGCTGAATCTGAGAAACAACACTCCCTCCAACTGGAGAAAGACTTACAAATCCTAGCTGCTGAGCTAGCAAAGGTGAAGAAGGAGTCGGCTGAAGCAAAGAAGGCCGCCCAAAAGGCACACACTGATCTAAGAGCCGTCTTGGACGTATGCCAAAAGGGAATTAAGGCTATGTGCCATCATATCTTTGGTAAGTTACTGTACTTGCCTTCTTTTAGCTTGATACAAAGAACTCAGTTACTTATGACTTTTGACTTCTCTTACTTTGCAGGGGCTGACTCCCCAAAACTCAAGCTGCCCACTAGCCAACAACTCCATGCCATGCTAGACCACTGCCATGGGCTGCAGGAGGGTGCTCGCTCTGTGGTAAAATATCTTAACTCCAAGGGCAAGTACCCCAAGGAGTCTGAACGATTGGTTGATGAGCTGTCAAGAGCTCCAGGGTACATGCGCTTGTGGAAACAATCTGCCATGAGGAGATCTGCCATACGGATACTTGCACTGGCACACAGCTACTACCCAACTGTCCTGGAGCCAGCAATGCTCACTATGGGGAAGCCGGAGCAGCATGAAGATGGCAAACCCTTCACCCAAGATGATTTCAAGGCTGAGGAGAATCTAGTGCGGCCTTACGCCTGCGAGATCGCCAATAAGATGGACCCGGAGGTATGGGTTCATCACTATGACTTGGAGAACAAGAGGGTTAATCCAGGAGTTCCTCCAATCGTAAACTTTGGGCGTCCCTCACAGGACATGGTTGGTGCCCCATCAACTGTGCCAAGCTCTTCCACTCCAGCGGCTCCTGGGACTGGCGACTCGGCTGGTGCAGAGCCCACGCTAAAGACTCCTGCTGCGCCCACTCCCTCAAGAGTCGCAACTGGCGGCTCCCAAGTTCAAGAGGAGTTGAACAAGCACATGAGGAACCCGAGGGGAACTGGCTTTCAGAAAAAGAAAGTTGCCACGAAATCCCCTGCAAAGTCGACTTCCACATCTGCTGCACAGGCGAAAGACAAGTCTCCAGCTAAGGACTCCACAGCTCCAGTCAAGGACTCAGCTCCTGTTAAAGACAACTCTCTAGATGATTCTAGTTTGTAATGATGTGATTCTGATGGTTTCAAACTATGTAGCTTGTTAGCTATGTTGGGTTGTAATGATGCACTACTGGTGCTTTAAACTATTTAGCTTGTTAGCTATTTTGAATTTGTGCCAATCGGCTTGGTTCTTATAACCCGTCTAATTTTTCACTGATGAATAAGTAGGCCCTGCATGACTTCTCTTACAGTTTGTGCTGACAGGTTCTTAACTCATATGTTCCTTAGGATCCATAAGAGAGAGAAACAAGTCATGCCTGTAGATAGATCATATTGTGCAGGATGCATCTGACTTACCAGCGAGAAAACTAGGAAAATTTGGCTACTGTGCCGGGTCCAAGAGTTTAAGCTTAACTTTTTTCACTGAAAAGCAAGCCCCCAAGAACCTGATGATCAAAATTTAAAGAACAAAGCGCACTCACTGGGTGACTCGACTAAAGGACTCATGTTCACAAAAGCCGGCTTTATTTCATTTGATCATAATAATTCGATTACATCTAGGCATGGCTCACTGGGCTCATTGCCTTTCAACTCATGAATCTGTTACAACTTAAGTATAATAAGGACGTAACTGAGCTATGTTCCAAGGCCTCTTTACCTCTGCATAAGGATCTAGAGTATGAGCTGTATCAGCTCCTTTGCCCACACTTGCCGGCTCTCGCACATCCAGTAGATAGTACGACCCGTTGTTCAAATTCTTGCTTATGACGAACGGTCCTTCCCATGGTGGAGATAACTTGTGCATCCCTTCTTTATTCTGGACAAGGCGAAGCACTAAGTCTCCTTCCTGGAAAGTCCGGGTCTTGACTCTGCGTGCGTGATATCGCCGCAAGTCCTGCTGATCTCTCAAGAGCTAACTCCCTTGCCTCCTCGAGTGAATCCACCGAGTCCTGGCGGGCGAGTTCGTTTTCTGTCTCAACGTAATTGGCGACTCGTGGCGACACTACTGCAGAAACCCTTACTAGTGACAGGCACTTTTTGCTCATTAGTGACGGGCAAGCTGCCTGTCACTAGTATGCTGTCACTAGTACTGCCTGTCACTAGTGAGGGGAAGGTTGCCTGTCACTAGTAGGTGTAACTAGTGACAGGCAGAAAAGATGCCTGTCACTAGCATGATAAATGGCTGAGACATGCTGGGTTCTCTAGTGACCGGCCTAGTATACTGCCTGTCACTGATATGAATTTCGGTATTAAAAAAATAAAATGCGTCTTTGACGAACATGTAGTAACAAGCAGGTGCAGTATAGCATCGAGGAGGCAGAATCTCGTATAAAATTCAACAAAAACACAACATGTAACATAATTAACCATCTAACACGACATTTGACACAGACGCATAGAATGTAAGGAATGTACATCGGTATGCAAAGCTCTATCCCACATTCTTGCTAATTATACCCGTTGAACAATAATCAAATCAAGTCATTGTGTCTTCAATGGTGTCACTTCCCATTTGATGAGTATGTGCTACGTAGAGGGTCAATCTCTTTATAGCGACCACCCGTGTGACACACCTGCGAATAAAAGCAATTGGTGAGAAAAGCTTGAAGACAAAAGTAGTGCCATCTACGTTAGTATACACATATGAATGTATAGGAAAACATGCATGAGCCCATGCATGGGTGTGAGAAATATATGTTTCACAACTGAAGTTCACGTAAGCAAAATCAGGTTCTGCTATATGTCTAACTTCATTACACAGGTAATAATCTGAAAATTGTAGAAAGTCTCATCTTACACAAGATGGCTTCAGTTCACAGTTAATAATCGACCTGGCCAGGGCAGCAACCAAACATCCTTAGGCCATGCTTGCCACACCAGGCAGAAAACACAAAATTACCAGGCACCTTCTTTTGCCAGGCACGAAGGCTAGGACGACAACCAAACTAGGCCTTAAGCTGGACCCATAAACATGAATGCAATGACCTATAACCTAAGCTGGACCCATAAACTGAACATTATTCCTATTATCTAATATTCTGAAAAGTGTTGTTGACGGAAATAAACACTCTAAAATCAATTAAGTGAGCCATCTCAATCCACTATCATATTTCATTCACGGCCTTCAACACTTACTAATACCACCATGTAAGGCCTCTTGGAAATATGGTCCGCATCTTTCTGCAAATAACATAAGCTTTATTAGCTGACACAGGTTAGCCGAAGATCGATCAGATCCCAGTTATAACTGAGGTTTCTTTTTCTAATCACTGAATAATAAGAGTGTGCTCAAGAAGATCAATTTGAGAAAAGTCAAAAACAAAAACATCTTAGTGGTAGAACGCCACCTCCATGAGACTCAAGGTTGACTATATTTACGTACCCTCTCTATGGAAGCATCATAGCCGGTTGGTGTCACACCAATAGCACGTTACCTGCTTTAGATTTGCTAATTTAGATCAATATTGTAGTCTCCACAAATACCCTAGCCAACTTAGATCAAACAGAGTGTATGGATCGCTAATAAAAACAACAACAAATCCATATTCGTACGATCCATGCATAGATCAACTAATCATAACATTGATACTGCAGACGTGAACGGATAAACAATGCGTAAGATAAAGGACACCGTACATACTTGGCTTTGAGATTATTTAGAACGACGCATGGTGGAGCTGGCTATGGACATGGACAGGGACCTTGTGAGGATGTGCCTGCGCCACAACTGCAGCATTTGGTTGAATTCGTTTAATGAAGGGCTAGCCACTCAAGTAGGATCCCACGGAGGAGTACATGTATTCCTTCAATTTACAATGGAAAGTTCCATAAATTTATATGTATTGAACATTTATACAGAATTTAACAGCAGGACACATGACGCAGCTGAGTACAAAAAATGGATTCCTCTTCTTTCCTCAACCATTACCTCATAGAATAGAACTGCAAACGAAAAAGATACATCACAGAACCGACAGATTTTGACAAAAGAACAGAACGAACGATTCAGTAATCACATAATTTGATTTTTCTGAAATGAGTACGGCTGGTTGTTGAGCATGCATATACACAGATACTGCAAAAAAAATCCATCAGATGATTATATCCGATTGCTATGAGCTGCACAAATTCAGCACACGCACAGCCCTCCCCTAGTACAGAATTTTGGGGGGCCAATCACTGAGAAATAGGATCTTGAGCAGAGAGAGACATGTGACGACCCTAAACATGAATACATGAGGATGTCGTAGGGCAGGGGTAGGAAGAGGTTTCCCCAGAGCACCGGCCGCCAGCGGCGGTGGCTACCCCTCGAACAAGAGGCGCAAGAGGGTGTGGATGGTGGTGGAGTCGGAGTTGGCCATGGTCCAAAATAGCATCAGCGAGGACGGCAAGCATGACGAGGAGGCCGAGTGGTGGTGGAATTGTGGCCTCGCGGATCTGGATGAGATGCAGTCGGCGGCGTAACATGTTCTGGGCGAGATGCGCGGACGCGGTTGCCGGATGGATCAAACAGAAGGAGAGAAGACCGAAGGGAGAAGAGGAGCTGACCTGCAATCGAAGAGAATGGCGCCGAATCGCTCGCCGCCACCAATCGGCAGAGGTTCGCTGCAGCTCTTGTTGGAGAAGACAACCACGACTTGTGGTCTTGTGCATTTGAGAGGTGCGGAGATTTAGAGGTAGTTACCATAATTATTTTCTTTACATCTTAAGTAACCCACTTTTCTAGTTTAACTTCTATGAGAGGCGGGGTCAGTTAATTTCTATGAGAGATGGGGTCAGTTAATTTCTAATTTCTATGAGAGGTGGGGAAGCGCGTGAAAGGGAAACCCAGGAAGAAAGCGTGGGAAAGGTCCATGAAATTCTAGTGACGGGCTCTTTTATAAGCCTGTCACCAACGTTTTTCCCCTCCCGCTGGCCTTCAAGGAAACCCATCAGTGACAGTCTGTTTTTTGCGCCTGTCACTAGTGTCTTGCACTAATGACAGGCATATACGTGCCTGTCACAAGTCATACTAACTAGTGACAGGCATAATTTTGCCTGTCACTAATCACCTGGCAGCTATAACCTTTTCTGCAGTAGTGCGAGTCATGCAACAAGTCGCTTGGCAAGACAGTTTCTGCTCCATACACCATGAAGAAAGGTGTGAAGCCAGTGGATCTATTAGGAGTCGTCCTGATACTCCAAAGTACTGCTGGTAGCTCCTCAACCCAAGACCCGGCGGCTCTTAGCAAAGGGACTCGGAGCCGAGGCTTGATTCCCTTCAGCAACTCCTGATTTGCCCTCTCTGCTTGTCCATTGGACTGTGGATGTGCCACTGAGGCTAGGTCGAGTCTGATGTTGTTCTCACCACAAAACTTGGCCATCTCTCCAACTGATAAGTTGGTACCATTGTCTGTAATGATGCTGTGAGGATACCCAAAACGTGTTGCTATCTTTTTGAAGAATCTCACAGCTGATGCACCATCGACTCTGCTGACGGGTTCCACTTCCACCTACTTGGTGAACTTGTCAACTGCTACTAGCAGATGGGTCTTCTGACAAGGCGACTTTGAGAAAGGGCCCACCATGTCGAGTCCCCAAACTGCAAATGGCCAAGTGATAGGGATGGTTCTGAGTTCTTGAGCTGGTACATGGTCCTGCCTTGCATACCTCTGGCATCCATCACAGACTCGCACTATCTTCTCTGCGTCCAAGTGTGCTGTTAACCAAAAGAACCCGTGTCTGAAAGCTTTTGACACCAAGGATCTAGTGGATGCATGATGACCACAATCGCCTGCATGAATCTCTTGCAATATTTGCTTGCCCTCCTCTGGAGACACACACCTCTGGTAGACTCCAGTAACGCTCCTTCTGTACAACTCGCCATCGATGACTGTGTAGGACTTGCATCGCCTGATGAGTTGCTTTTGCTTGACTTCATCCTTTGGGAGTTCACCCCGCAGGAGATATGCTAGGTAGGGCTCTGCCCACGTTGGGATTGCTCGTGTTGCTGCTACCAACACCGACTCTGGGTCTGGAAAGGCTAACTCCTCCTCTGAGGGCAATTTGACTGAAGGATGATGGAGTTCATCCAAGAACACATTTGGTGGTACTTTCTCCCGACGAGAGCCGAGTCGTGATAACGCATCAGCAGCCTCGTTCTTGCGCCTGTCAATATGCTCCACTTGATAACCAGAAAAGAACCCGTCTATCTGTTCGACTGCTCTTCTATAAGCCGCCATGTTTGCATCCTTCGAGTCCCAGGTTCCAGACACTTGCTGAGCTACGAGATCCGAGTCTCCAAAGCACCTGATACGCTTGATGTTCATCTCCTTGGCCAAACGCAGGCCATGTAGCAAAGCCTCATACTCTGCCATGTTGTTGGTACAATCAAAGTGTAACTGAAGGACATATGCTAACTTATCTCCTTTAGGTGAGGTTAACACCACGCCGGCTCCTGAGCCCTCTAACTGTCTGGACCCGTCAAAGTGCATTGTCCAATATTTGGTGCAAGGGGTACTTGGTGAAGATGTAAAATCTGTCCAATCATTGACAAAATCAACCAAAGCTTGAGATTTGATCGCTGTCCTTGGCTCATATGTGATGTGATAAGGACCCAACTCAATTGCCCATTTGGCGACTCGCCCTGTTGCCTCTCTGTTGCGTATAATATCTGCCAGCGGTGCTGAACTCACCACCTTAATCGGATGTTCTTGAAAATAATGCTTGAGTTTCCTACTTGCAAGAAAAACTCCATAGACCAGCTTCTGCCACTGTGGGTACCTTTGCTTTGACTCTGTGAGGACTTCACTGATGTAGTAGACAGGTCTCTGCACTGGGTACTCCTTTCCTTCCTCTGCACGCTCCACAACTACTACTGCACTGACAACTCTCTCGTTGGCAGCTACGTATAATAGCATGGGCTCCTTATCTGTAGGAGATGCAAGCACTGGTGCTGTTGATAAAGTTTTCTTCAACTCCTCGAAAGCACGGTCAGCTTCTTCATCCCATAGGAATTTATCTGACTTCTTCAGGAGTCGGTAGAGAGGACCCGCCTTCTGCCCGAGTCTTGAAATAAACCTGCTTAGAGCTGCCACACATCCAGTGAGCTTTTGAACGTCCTTCAGACAAGTCGGCTTCTGCAAGTTATGGATAGCCTTAATTTCTCTGGATTTGCCTCAATGCCTCTCTCTGAAACGATGAAGCCTAGGAGTTTGCCAGCAGGGACTCCAAAAACACACTTGGTCGGGTTGAGCTTCATCTTGTACTTGCGTAGGTTCTCAAACGTTTCTGTCAGGTCTGCTATCAGAGAGTCGGCTTTCTGAGACTTGACAACTACATCATCCACATAAGCATGAATATTCCTTCCAATCTGTTTTTTGAAACAATTCTGGATACATCTCTGATATGTAGCTCCTGCATTCTTGAGTCCAAAGGGCATTGTTGTGTAACAAAATGCTCCAAAGGGCGTAATGAAGGACGTCTTCAGCTCATCCTCTATGTTGAGTCTGATCTGATGGTACCCTGAATATGCATCCAAGAAACAAAGCAATTCTGACCCCGCTGTGGAGTCGATGATCTGGTCGATACGAGGTAATGCGAACGGGTCCTTAGGGCAATGCTTGTTTAGGCCCGTAAAGTCGATGCACATACGCAACTCTCCTGTCTTCTTTGGCACTAACACTGGATTGGCCACCCACTCTGGGTGAAAGACTTCCTTGATGAACTCGGCTGCGAGGAGCCGAGCCACCTCTTCTCCTATGGCTTTCCTCCTGTCATCATGAAACTTGCGCAGACCCTGCTTAACTGGTCTTGCATTAGGATTAACGTGTAAGCTGTGCTCGGCGAGTTGTCTCGGGACTCCTGGCATGTCAGATGGCTTCCATGAAAAGACGTCCCGGTTCTCACGGATGAACTCGACGAGCGCGCTTTCCTATTTATCAGAGAGGTGTGCCCCAATGGTGAACTGCTTGGAAGAGTCACCAGGGGTAAAGTCGACTTGCTTTGTGTCCTGAGCTGACTTGAATTTCATCTTCTCCTCTGTGGCCGGCTTCTTAAGGACCGAGTTGTCCTCCGGGTCCACGTTTGCCTTGTAGAATTTCAGCTCCTCTTGAGCACAAGCTGT
Organism: Puccinellia tenuiflora; assembly: GCA_012064385.1. Taxonomy (NCBI): domain Eukaryota; kingdom Viridiplantae; phylum Streptophyta; class Magnoliopsida; order Poales; family Poaceae; genus Puccinellia; species Puccinellia tenuiflora. The sequence continues at coordinate 118,291 of QRDG01002180.1, read as the reverse complement.
CTCAGCCATAGCTGCATCACCTAACTCGCACTCCAATGCCATCTGTCTGCTGCCATTAACTGTAATGACTCCTGCTGGACCTGGCATCTTGAGCTTCAAGTACACATAACATGGCCTGGCCATAAACTTAAAATATGCAGGTCGACCAAAGAGAGCATGATATGGACTCTTAAGATCCACTACCTCAAAGGGCATAATCTCTGAACGAAAATTCTCCACTGTGCCAAAAGCAACCTCAAGGTAAATCTTACCAATGGGTTTGGCCGACTTCCCTGGTACTATCCCATGAAACACTGTCTCTGTTGGAATTAGCTGTCTATCTTGCAGCTGCATCCTCTTGAATGTGTCATAATATAGGATGTTGATACTGCTTCCACCATCCATAAGCACTTTGTTCAATGTATAGCCCCCAACTTGAGGTGCTACTACCAAGGCTAGCTGCCCTGGCTCGTCGACTCTTGGAGGATGATCTGCCCGACTCCATGTGATGGTTTGCTCTGACCACCTGAGCCACTGTGGAAGGGCCGGCTCTACTGCATTAACTGCTCTAACTTTCAACTTCTTGGAATTTTTGGACGTACTAGTCATGAAGACATGGTAGCTGCCACGACTCGGGTTTTGCTGCCGAGTTGTGACATAATACTGACCATTGCCATCATTGAGCTGCTTCGGGTTCTGCTGGAACCCGCCCTGCTGATTATCTCCTCCTTGAGGTTGGTTAGGGTTGTTGCCGACTCCTCCACCGTTATTGCCAGGTCGTCCACCATCATTGTTTCCTCTGTATCCACCATTGTTGTTACCTCCTCCTGGTCCTTGGAACCTGGCGCGCTGCAAATCTACGCACTGTCCCAAAGTATGACCGCATCTACCGTTGTTGGCATGTTTAGGGCATGGAATCCTCAAGACCTCCTCTGTGCTTGGAGTACGGCCTTGGTATCCACCAGAATTATTGTCCTTGCGTCTGACCCCAGTGTTTGTGTTGGCCACTAGGTCAGAGTTGTCTCCATATGGCCTCTTGCCACCACCTTGATTCTGGTTTTGATTCTGGTTCTGATTCTGACCATTGCCACCTTGTCCTTTAGTTCCTTCCTCCTGATCCTTTGTTTTGTCTGTGCCAGCGTGCTTATTAGCACCTGCCATGATCTCACCAATCGTAAGGGGAATACCTTGATTCAGGCTCTCCTTCATACGACCTAGCTTCCAACTCAAGGGATTGTAACTGCAATTTCTCTCCATCGCCATTAACACTGAAACTGGTGGGAGTCCTTGTGAGGAGTTAATGATCTCTGAGACTCGCTTCATCCAGTGCCTTGCTGACTCGCCCTTCCTCTGGACACACCGCTCCAGGTCCTCGATGGTGCTGAGCTTTTTGCATGTGCCTTGGAAGTTCTGAATAAAAGCCGCCTTCAATTGCTCCCAAGAGTTGATTGACCTAGGAGGCAAGTTACGCATCCAAACCTTGGCTGCTCCCTCCATTATAAGATACATGAACTTGGCACACAGATTACCTGTGGCATTGCGAATACTCATCGCCATCTCGTATGTACCCAACCAAGAGGTCGGGTCCATGTTGGGCTCATAGTTTGGAACCTTGCGCGGCTCCTTGAAACTGCTGGGGAAGGACTCGGATCTGATGGCATCAGACAGGCACTCTGGTCCTGTTAACGCTGGGGAAGCACCAGGAGAAGTCACCTCCTCGTGCACCCGGGTTGGCTGAGGCGGGTTGGCTGCACCCACTAACGCTCTGTCCCTCTCTGCCTCCCGAGCTCTTGCTGCTTCTCTTTCTCGTCGTTGCCTTGCTTCATCAACCACTAGCTGAGCTTGTGAAGTAGTTGGCATGTTTGCACGATTCCTCACTAGTTCACGACGCCTTGCACTCGTAGAGTTGGCCGGGTTGGACTCACCGTGCCGACTCCTCGTACCTGAGTTAAAAGGTGTTGAATGTAGCCTACTCGCATCTGGAAAAATTGGATACAAAGCTTGCTGAGTTAAAGCTGTCTTCAGCAGCTCGATAGCATCACGAGTCTCCTGACCCGCTGGTCCCTCTGGTACCAAGATATTCTCCAATCTCAGAGTCGCCGCATGAACGTTGTCCATAGGATTGGAGTAATGTCCCTCTGGAGTATGAAATCTGTTAGGCTGAGACCCTAAGCCACCAGATGCTCCTCCTCCGACTCCTCCTTCAGGCGGTGGTCCGTTGGTACGGCTGCCTCCCGGTCCTTCTGGGGGTGGTGGTGGTGGTGGTGGTGCTCCTCCGGCTCCTCCTGCGGCGCCTCCTGCTGCCGCTGAGCCTCCCAGTCCGGCTCCTCTGCCTAGACCATTAGGTGTGGTGAATAAATTGGTTGGATTGATGTGGACTCCATCATGCAAGCGACTCCTGGCTCGGCGATGCTGAATTGAAGTAAGCTCCTCGCGGCGCCTCCGCACGACCTGAGCTTCATCTTGGACTCGGGCCTGCTCTGCAGCTAGTCTACGGTTTGCCTCTGTGATATCAGCTAGTTGCTTCTCCAACGCAGCACGAGCATTGGTTAACTCAGCCGCCCTCTCTGCGGCATTACTTGCATTGATTTCCTTTGTCAATAGAGTCGGATCAAACTGATTTCCAGTGTTTCCAGACATGTAGACTCCCACAACACGAGCGCGTACTGGCGACTCCTCATAATCCTCTTCCTCTATCCCATACCCAAGCCGATCTTCAAACAAGGGTAGGATAGACTCTGAATCTGCATCGTAATCTGAATCTGACTCTTGAAGCATCTCTGGTTCCTCAGCTAGGGGTTCCTCAGACTCGGCGACGATGCCGACCTCTGAAGTTCCGACCGACTCCTCACCGTCGGACTCGACGACAACGGTTGGTTCTGGTACTGACTCCGCCGAGTTCGCGCGAAGACCCGACGTGCAAACCATCCCGACGAACATGTTGATTCCTCCAAAGACAAGCTGATAACCCTCGTCGACTTCGTTCATCTCCGAGGTCCAGCCTGAGTCATCAATCTCTGTTTCTCCATGCTCATCAGTGTAGACTCGCCCGATGGCGAGTTTCTCCATGGCCCGACGAGCAGCTCCAACGATCTCAACTCCTTTTGTCACCACAGGCCCCACGGTGGGCGCCAACTGTCGTGGGGTTGTCACGGCAAGTTCTTCCTCAGGGAAGATGAGTTCTGGGGCCATTGGTGATCGAAGTACGTGGGAACGGTTAATCTCGCCGGGGAACAAGGATTTACCCAGGTTCGGCCCCTCTGATTAGAGGTAAAGACCTACTTCCTGCTTCTATGTTATTGCTCTTGATTAGATCTCGATTACAAGGACCCGGCTCCCACAACTCAGGAGCCGGCGACTTCTCTCTGGTGGCTAGGGTTTCTCTCTACTGGTTGAAGCTTGCTTACTACGATCCAGGACCCCCCTTATAAAGGTGGCGGGTTCCCAGACTTACAATCTGTATCGAGTTCTTCTCATATACGGAGTCCTACTCTAGGCTTTGTCCTTCCAAACTAGAACTCCGGGTTGTACTTGGACTCCATCTCGATGGGTCCTTTCTTCATCATGGGCCTTGGTCGGCTTGTCGGCTTGTCTCCAGCCCAGCCCATGTGACTTGACACGTGACTCGACTTTGGCCTTCTTGGTCTTGGCGGGTCTACTTTCCGGGTCCATGGGCCTACCTATAAAGTATCCCCCCATCAATACCCTAGCTAATGGTCGTTGTTTGTAGAGTGTCCAAACTATATTACTAAAGAGTAGTTTGAAAATATCTAAATAGGATTCTTGTTTATTCCTTACCTCTATTCTATTTTCCCTCTTGCCTTTATGTGTTTTGAATCTTCTCTCTTATCTATCTTCCGAGTCATAGCTTCCACGTGGGTTGGACGATCCTCTGCCTTTTCCTAATAGGTTCGATCTTCGGAAGGATATCTACGGTCGATCATTGCCATCGACGTGAGCAAGAACCTCTTGTTAGTGGTGTCGAGAAGATCTTCATGGTGGATGAAAATTCGATAGTATAACACCACTCTTCTCCTCCCCGGCAGTAGCATGGATCGCGGGGGCTCGATCCCTTGTTAGTGGTGTCGGTTGTAACATCCCGGGATTTTTTCCCAAATTAGATTTTGCTTGTTTTCTTTTTCGCATCATCATGACATCATGCATCACAATCACCTTTCATTTTCGGCAAAAGAAAAATCAAAATATTATTTTATCTAAACTATTTTTTATTTGCAAATTAAACCTAAGGTTTAATAAAAACCCATCACTCCCTCCTTTTCTAGTTTTCAAACAAATCCCAAAATAATATTGAGAATATTTATAAAACCTATGTCAAATCAAATAAAGCTTTTGAAATTATTTGGGAAAACCCCCCTACTCTCCTTTCTTTTCCCTCTTTTCTTTTCTCTCTTTTCCAATTCTTTAAATTGGGAAAACTCCTGTTTTTTTCTTAAAGGACCGAATTCTTCTTTCCTTCAGCCTGCAGCCCACCAATCGGGCCCAACTCACCTCAGCCCTTTACCCCCTCTACGTTGTCGTCTTCCTGCCAGAGAGAGCACGGAAGGAGCGTGACCCCCTCCCATGGCTGACGTCAGCCGCGCCCTCCCCCTCTCCTCCATAAATTCCCCTCCCCAGCGGCTGCACGCCTAACCCTAGCCGTCTCCCTCCACTTCCCTTCCTCGCGCTGCCATCTCCCTCTCCTTCCTCCTTTTTCTTCCCCACCGAAAGCCACCACCGGAACGAGCCCCGCCGCCCCGACGCCATGGACGTCCCTGCGCCAAGCTGAGCGGTGGAGAAGAAGCACCACAAGACCCTCTTCCTCCTCGACCTCAAGCACGATCCAGAGGAGCCCCAGGACGAACACGACTTCCTCATCTTCAGTATGGTCCCCGGCGAACTTCCTCGACTTTCCGCCGCCGTGGATCTCCTCAAGCACGATCGACTCCTCCGAGCCCCTCTCTGTGAGCATATCTTCCGACTCCCGCTCTTCTCCTTCTCGATTGCAGGCTGTAGTCGTCGCGACGATCTGCTCGCCTTTCTGTCCGCCATGGCCACCATGGCAACAATGCAAGCCTGCACCTTGGCTCCTTTCTGGCCCCTGCACCTTGCGCCCGGTGCAGCACACACGCACACACCAGTCCACACCCCAGCACACCCAGATGCACGTAAGCCTCCAGGTCGAGCGCAGCATCAGTCACGCTACTGCACTTCGCCCTCGTCTCCTGCAACTCTGAAGTCTGAAGCCTGAAGCTTTTGGCTGTTAAATTCAGTTAACCTCGATGCTTTTGCTTCATCTACCTGCAGATCTCGATTCCTATACAAATAGGCAGCCATCCCCATTGTCTGGTGCCTTTTTCTTCTACCCGTGAGACCCAAGTTCGATCCCGTCTAGCTGCAGTAAAGAAACCCCTTTTCTATTTTTATTTTGCAAACTATGTTTATATCATATCTTCTAATCTATAAGTCCAAATTGAAAGTGTTATATATGAAATCTGTTCAGAAAAGTGTGTAGAAATTAAATATGCCACCCATGCTCATGTTTACATCATGTAGTTTGCAATTTAGTTGTATTTTATATATCACCTAATAAATAAATAAAATATGGAATGTGAGGGGTAATGAATTAAATAATGTCCCCATTCCATTTAATTTGAGTAGCTCATCTATATCTTGTTTCATTATGCTAACAACATTTAATGTGATGGTTAGAAAAATAACTTGAACTATAATTAAATGTCGGAATCTCGGTTCCGCTTAATTTTGTTAAGTTGTATCTTCTCATGTTTTTGCCATGTCATGCATGCATTGCATCAACATGCCACTTCTTTTGCCGTAATAGTAAGATGCATCTTTTCTGTTGTCCAGTGTTTGTTGCTTCTTCGGGAATAGGACGATGAGTTGATGTGAGTAACGACAAGTTCTGCTACCTCTACCGGATTGCAGGCAAGGACTACTCACTTGCTATCTTTGCTTGTTTTCTGTCTCTTACTCATCCTATCTTTCCTTGCTAGCCTTATATATCGATGCTTGTGTCTCGATCCTATTTGCATGTTTACCTTGCATCCATGATATAGCCACACCCCCACATCCTTTTAACCCGTTGTTTTGTTAGCCTTGCGAGTCGTAGTGCATGCTTAGGAGTTGTTTGTGGTTTATCTCATACTCTGTTGGTGTTTAGTTGGTATAGCTTTATTAATTGAAGACATGCTATGTGGGTATAATTGTTATTATAATAAAGATAAGGCACCGCCGAAGGCCAACTATGGTGATTTGTTCTGCTAGTGTCGCCTAGGACCCGAGTTCTTTTCCGCTTATCCAAGACTGAGCGCACTACCCACACGTGGGAAGACTTATGGAACCCCCCGCAACTTAGTACCGGATCTGCTACATTGTTTAGGGAGCCACAAGTACTTCGGGTGTTTACCATTTGGAGCATACGCATGAGCATGATGTTGAATATGCGAGGTTACAAACTTGGGGGTGCATATAGGTTTGCGGCACGTGGCGTTCACCGCATGTTGACGGAGAGCAATCGTATGAGTGTTTCTCCCGAAGCCGTCCTCGCAACTTTTGGGCCCGCAACAGAGTTTCGGCCGGGCTCCCGACGTGGAGCTGTCTCAGATAGGTGGTTCCCTATTCAATGTTATAGTGAAGGGAAGGGTTGTGTTGTGAAATCCTTTGCCTTTGTGGCTTGTGGGTTGATCGAACGTGTATGATTACTATGGTGCACCCCTGCAGGGTTAAATCTTTTCGAAAAGCCATGTCCGCGATTATGGACGACTTGGGTAATGTGCTGGCTAAAAAGATCATAGATATCACCGTACCTTCTAAATAGCTAAACTGCTTAGTAAATAGTTTACTCGAATAATTAAATTGATTAAAACTTGATCAACGTGTGAGTGCCCGGACTTCTTCCTCGTGGGTTGATGATACGAGGGAGTCGTTTTAGGGTGGATTTGTTTGGTGAGTAGAGTAGTTTAGTTGTAAGGCGCTCTCTTTCCTTATTCTAATTAGATGAAAGTTGTAGCGTGTCTCTATACGTTTTTAGTGTTGTTTACCGCGCTTCAATCGCTAACCCTCTTCCTCCGGAATTCAAGTTTTGATATCTTGTGAGTATTCCTTGCCAGTACTTCTACTAGTACTGACCCCTTCGGGGCTGCTATTCCAATGCAGCCGACAGGTTTGAAGTCCGACAACGTTAGCTTGGGAATCCCTCCGGCTTGGCCTGGGCAGGGTTATGGTGCCTCGTTTATCTTGAGGACTCTTAGTCCAATTTGTTTTCTTATCCGTAGTCGGATACTATTTCGCTTCCGTTGTTATTTAGATCTTTGTATTGTATCTTCTGTACTCTTGACTCGGTGAGTCGTTGTTGTATATATGTTCTTTTGTGGGTTCCATCGTGAACTATTGTAATGATCATCGCAATTCCACCCGCATAACGTGTGTATTGCGACGTGCATGTTATGCCTGGTGGGCGTTCTAGGATCGTTATTATGCGGATTTGGCGGGAATCGCTCAAGTCTGCATAGTACCGATCCCGGGGCGTTACAATTAATAGGATCAATAGAGGACTGATTGGTAGCAAGCATAGATATAATCATATCAACCTTCTCATTCAAAGAGAAAATTTCTTTGACAGAATTTACCATCTTACTAGTTGGAGCTCTTTCGGTGTGGCATTGTGAATAATTTGTCATCATATCATCCAAAAGTTTAGTTGCTGCACCTAATGTGGTGGACATAAAGGTGCCTCTCGCGGCCGAGTCCAACATGTTCCGCAAAGAAAAATTCAAACCTGCATATAAAGTTTGGACAACCATCCAATTAGTTAATCCAGGCGTGGGACAATTTTTAACCATAGACCTCATTCTTTCCCAAGCTTGAGCAACATGTTCCTTATCAAATTGTTTAAAGTTCATAATGTTATCCCTCAATTGTATTATCTTAGCAGGGGATAGTACTTTCTAATAAAAGTATCTTTGCATTTAGTCCAAGAATCAATGCTATTTCTAGGCAAAGAAAATAACCATTCTTTAGCTCTCCCTCTCAAAGAGAAAGGAAAAAGTTTCAGTTTTATGATGTCACTTTAAACCTCTTTATACTTTTGCATATCACATAACTCAACAAAGTTATTTAAATGAGAGGCGGCATCGTCGGTACAAGCACTAGAAAATTGCTCTTTCATAACAAGATTCAACAAAGCAGCTTCAATTTCATAAGATTCTGCTTTAGTAGCGGTTGGAGCAATAGGAGTGCACATAAAATCATTGTTATTAGTGCTAGTGAAGTCACACAACTTAGTATTTGTTGGGGTTATGCCGAACAGGTATCCTCACAGAGAGGACTAAAAGCCAGCAGACCAGGGTGGCCCAAAGTGGTGGTAAGCTGAATCCGGCTTAACCGGGCGGCCCAGTATGCTGAAGCGCGGGAGGCCCATCCGTCTAAGGGAAGACTCTAGAAGCCGGCCTGCATTGCGCAAGACTTAGCCCACAAGGCAGGGCCCAAGCCGGATTAGAGTAGGACTCTGTTCTTAGTCGGTTAGGTTTCCTCCTGTAAGCCCAGGGTCTGGACGCCTTTATAAGCCGGCCCCTGGGACGCCTTAGGGCACGTACGCTCTCAATCCCAATCCACTTTAACTCGGCGATATTGCCTTATAGTGAATTATAGCAGCACGTAGGATCTCGCCACCGACGTGAGATCCGTGTCGGCATAGTGGAAACCAGGGTACCACGGGCCGGCCTGCCAGGGCCCACAAGATTCTTCAAGAGATTTCGCTAAAGGACTAGGCTCTCCAAGCCTGGCGAGCCTCGCGAGGGACCTCTCCTCCTTGGCAAGGGTTTTTCCCTCGGCGAGGAACCTCTCCTCAAGAGGGCATCACGGATGTTACCTACGATTCTGCTAAGGACCAAGCGGAAGGCCTCGCCGAGGGTTTCCTCCCTCGGCGAGGGTTCCTTCCTCGCGAAGCCAGCTCTGCCTCCGCGGCAGAGCGCACATGGGTTCTCCGCCCATATGCAGAGTGACGCGCGCGCCTGCGCACGGTGACGACGACGCCGCAGTTGCCGTTTCCATGTATAAAGCGGTCAACAAAGCAGCACCAAGCAAAGCGGACAACGAGTATTACCACTTTGGTGATAAGGGCACCGTCCGCAGCTACGCTCCAAGGGCTACGTCATCGTGGGTCACATCCCACCTCAGCAAGCGCCAGCCCACCGTCCGGCTGGCCGGTGGCTTTTCCAGCTTTGGTGACGCTGCCCCCTGCCGTGGACCGCGTCCATGGACCTTACCTTTTTGGTAGACTCTACCTTTATCGTGCACCGCACCTCTTCCTTCGTCGCCATGTGGTAGCCCTTCCCGCCCAAATGTTTGGGGGGGGGGGGAAGAGGCCCGAGACGCCTATAAAAGGAGGGGGAGCACGTTAGAGCAAGGGGTTCAGATCCTGGTTCCACCCTGGTTCGCATTCTGGTTCACAAGTTCACCATCTTAGAGCTTGGGCCAAACCCTAGCCATTGTTAGCCACCCAGAGCTCGCCAAGTTCGCCCTGTACTAAAACCTCTCCAAGCAAGTGCAATACAATCAGAAGCAGGACGTAGGGGTTTTACCTCACCTAGAGGGCCTGAACCTGGATAAGACCGTGCGTTCCTCTCCGCAGTGCTTCCCCGCAGCGATCCAGGCGAGCACCGTCGCCGAGGCACGTTGAGGGTTGTTTGATTCCTTGTTCAGCCCCTTACTCGATCCTTCGTGAGACACACCCGGTTCCTGGGACAGTTCTCCGACATTTGGCGCGCCAGGTAGGGGGCTGAGGCGCATCTTCAACCTCGACACCGCCATGGCCGGCTCCCGCGCCGAACGTCTCGCTCGTCGGACGGCCAGCGCCGCCACCGCTCCTCCTGCCGGCCGCCCGCGCGGCCGCTCGCGTGGGAATGCTGCTCCGGAGCGCCACGTCGACCCCGAGCCCCGCGTCGAGCACCCGAAGGACGACGACATCGACCATGCTGAGGACGACCTCAGCGACGAGGAGGCCTCCTCCCTGCACCCGTCGCAGGACCGTGCTACCTCCTCGCTGGGACGCCCTGCGCCCAGCCCGGCGACTGCGCTTCTCATGGCGCAGGAGCTGCTGCAGTACCGCCCCACGCCGGAGGCCCAGGAGGCCTGGCTCAACCGCCTCTCCGAGCTCATCGGCGCCGCTCGCGTCGCCGCTCCCGCGCCGTCCCGTTCGCTGGTTCTCTCCGCCCGCGCAGGGGACGTGGCGCACGGCGCGCCTCTTGCTCCTCCTCTTCCTCCCCGTCACCCCGCGCCCGCTCCAGCTCCACCGGTTCCACCGCACCCTGCTCCAGCCGGGGCTCCTCCTCGCGACAACCGCGCCGAGTCGCACGCGTCGTCGCCGCACGACTGCCAAATCGTGCAGCGAGCCCCGGAGGACGCACGCATGAGCATCGAGCGCAACCAGGATCGCCACAACCGCGCCGTCCATGACGTCGCCGCCGCCGGGCGCCACCTCCGCGCCACCCTCGCCAACGGCACAGTCACCTACGGCATGACGGCCGTGTTCACTCGCAGCCTCCGTTGCGTCGTCTGGCCGGTCAAGTCCCGGCCGGATCTTCCTCCGCGCTACGACGGCAAGAACAACCCCCTGGAGTTTCTGCAGCTCTACACTCTGGCCATCCAGGCCGCCGGGGGCGACGACAAGGTCATGGCGAACTGGTTCCCCATGGCCCTCAAGGACTCTGCGTCCTCGTGGCTCACCAACCTCCCTGCCGAGTCCATCAACACCTGGGAGGACCTCTGCCTGTGCTTCGTCGCCAACTTCAAGGGCACGTACGAGCGCGGCCTCACGTACAACGATCTCCGCACCGTGCGCCAGAAGCCTAGCGAGACCCTCCGCAAGTACATCCAGCGCTTTAGCCAAGTGCGCAACAAGATCCCCAACGCCACCAACGCTTAGGTCATTTCGGCCTTCCAGGCTGGGGTCACGGATGTGCGGATGCTCGAGAAGCTTGGCATCCACGACAACATCACCACCGTCGTCAAGCTTTTTGACTTGGCGGACAAGTGCTCCAAGGCTGAGGAGGGCTGCCTGTTCGTCAAGAACGAGCCAGGGGACCCCGCCGAGGAGTCCAAGAAGAAGAAGAAATCTACCGAGAAGCGCAAGACCACTGCGGTCCTCGCGGCTGAGCCCGACACCAAGCAGCCTCGCCAGGCTGCCGCTCCAGCCGCAGGACCCGAGAAGAAAGATGATCGTCCTTTCTACGTCTACCACAACAGACACTCCCACGCCACCGAGGACTGCTACGACCTCAAGAGGCTTCGCGAGGCTCGCAAGGCAAACGATCGACAGCATGGCCGCGGAGGCCGCGGCGGAGGCCGCGGCGGCCGCGGGGGGCAACGCTGGAACAACAACAACTACAATGACAACTACCAGCAGAACCCCCAGGCCAACGCCGCCCAGCCCCATAACGACAACTTGCCTGCCGTGACTCCTGAGGGCTACCAGGTGCCTCGCGGGGCCGCTTGCATCCTCGACGGGGCTCAGGCCCCCAGCTCCAACCGCCACTTCAAGCAATTCGCTCGCGAGGTCGCGGCAGCCCTTTACGGGGTCGAGGCCTGCAGGCCCCACAAGTGGTCCCAGTGCCCCATCACTTTCGACTCCAGCGACCACCCCAAGTCCACTTCAACTGTTGGCACCATCCCGCTGGTCTGCACTCCCACCATCAACAACATCGCCATCTCTAAGACGCTCATTGATGGGGGTGCCGGCCTCAACGTCATCTCTGCCGAGACTTTCGAGAAGCTGCAGGTGCCCTACGAGTGGCTCATGCCCACCAGGCCCTTCTCGGGGGTGACAGAGGGTCTCACTACCCCTTTGGGGTAGGTGAGGCTCGCCGTCACTTTCGGCACCCAGGCCAACTACTGCACCGAGCTGATCGATTTCGACGTCGCGCACATCGGCCTGCCCTACAACGCCATCCTCGGCTACCCCACCCTCGCCAAGTTCATGGCAGTGACCCACCACGCCTACAACCTCGTCAAGCTCCCTGGATCGGGTGGCACCATCGTCATCCGCGGCGTGGTCTCGGACGCACTGTACGCTGCGCAAGCGGCCTACAAGGCTGCCGCAGTGGTGTCACCCGCTGACGAGCATGAGGAACCCCCTCCAGAAGGCTGCGACAAAGCAAGTGCCTCTCCAGGCAAACGGCTCGGGGGCTAGCATCACCATCGGCGCCAACCTGCCTCCCAAATAAGAAAGCGCACTCGTCGCATTCCTCAGGGCAAACTCTGACATGTTCGCATGGACACCGTCAGATATGTCTGGAGTACCGAGGGAGGTGATCGAGCACCACTTAGCCGTGTGTCCAAATGCACGCCCCGTGAAGCAAAAGGCGCAGAAGCAAGATTTCATCATCAAGGAGGTAGAGAAACTGAAGAAGGCCAGCATCATCAAGGAAGTGGTCCATCCCACCTGGCTCGCCAACGGTGTGGTCGTCCCCAAGCACACCGGAGGAAGCCGCCTCTGCATCGACTTCACCGACCTCAACAAGGCCTGCCCCAAGGACCCCTATCCCCTCCCGAGGATCGACCAGATCGTGGACTCCACCGCCGGCTGCACGCTCATCTGTTTTCTGGATGCCTTCTCTGGTTACCACCAGATCAAGATGGCGAAGGAGGACGAGGAGAAGATAGCATTTCTCACCCCTTGTGGTGTGTTTTGCTACGTCTGCATGCCCTTCGGCCTGAAGAATGCCGGCGCCACTTTCCAGCGCCTCATGAGGATCGCCTTGGGGGCTCAGATGGGGAAGAATGCAGAGGCCTACGTCGACGACATCGTCGTCAAGACTTGCGAAGAAAGCACGCTCATCCAGGACCTCGAGGAGACCTTTGCCAACCTGCGCAAGGTCAACATCAAACTGAACCCCGCCAAGTGCGTCTTCGGGGTCCCTTCAGGCAAGCTCCCCGGGTTCCTGGTATCCCACCACGGCATTGAAGCAAACCCTGACAAGATCAAGGCCATAGAAGAGATGCAGCCTCCTCGTCGCCTCAAGGACATGCAACGCCTAGCGGGATGTATGGCCAGCCTCGGCCGTTTCATCTCCAAGTTCGGCGAGAGGGCGCTGCCATTTTTTAAGATCATGAAGAGGTTCGGTCCAATCAAGTGGACCCCTGAAGCAGCAAAGGCCTTTGAGGACCTGAAGAAATACCTGGCGAGCCCACCCATCATGGTCGCCCCACGCCCTCGCGAGCCTCTGAAGCTGTATCTTGCAGCCACCCCTCAGACGGCAAGCGCGATCTTGGTGGCTGAAAGGGAAGAGCCAGTCCTCGCCAAGCAGAACTCCGCCTCGCCAAGCCCAGAACCACCCGACAAGGAAGCACCCTCGTCAAGCCTCCAGCCTCATGCCGAGCTTCTATAAGTGGGACCTCAAGAAACCCTCGCCGAGGACCCCACCGAGCCTGGAGAGGAGCCAGCCGCTGTCACGCCAACAACTACCCTCGTCGAGCATCCCGTGTACTTTGTTAGCACAGTGCTGCGGGACGCTCGCGAGCGCTACCCCATGCAGCAAAAGCTCCTCTTCTCGCTCCTCAGCGCCTCCAGAAAACTGCGCCACTACTTCCAGGGCCATCCCATCAAGGTGGTCACCTCATACCCCCTGGAGCAAGTCCTGCGCAACCCAAACGCGACAGATCGCGTCGCAGGCTGGGGCATCGAGCTACAACCTTTCGAGCTGGAGTTTGACACCACCAGGGTCATCAAGGGCAGGGCGCTGGCCGATTTCATGGCCGAGTGGACGGACACGTGTAAAGAAGAGCCTCCAGAGGAGGAACCCACAGCCTCAGGTCGAAACCAGGCCACTGGACCATGCATTTCGACGGCGCCTTCGCGGCCAGGAGTGCAGGGGCTGGTGCCGTCCTCACCTCACCAACAGGCGACAAGCTCTACTACGCCGTCCAGTTGTGCTTTAAGGACAACGACAAGGTCTCCAACAACATCGCCGAATACGAAGGCCTCCTCGCCGGGCTCAGAGCTGCCATCGCCCTCGGCATCAAGCGCATCCTCATCAAGGGCGACTCCCAGCTCCTCATCAACTTCTCCAACAAAAGCTACACGCCTAAAGACACCTACATGGTGCCCTACCTTGAAGAGGTACGCAAGCTGGAGAAGCACTTCAGGGGCATGGAGCTCAAGCACATCCCACGAGCAGAAAACCAAGAAGCAGATGATCTCGCCAGGCGAGCTGCAAGAAGGGAAGCCCAGAAGCCTGGAGTGTTTGAGGAGAGACTCACCAAGGCCTCAGTCAAGCAGCCAGTGGCCAATATCAGCATCTACGAGGAGCTCCCACCAGCCCCATCAAGTGGAGCACCAAACTGCGGGCTGCCCTCAGGCGCTCGCTTGCTAATGACTTTGGTACGGCAAGACACTGGTTGGATCGATGAGATCAAGAACTACCTGCAAAATCGAGTCCTACCTGAAGAAGACGCTGAAGCCGAAATAATTGCTTGCCAGGCCAAGTCTTACTGCCTCCACGACGGAGACCTGTACCGTAAGCGCCCCAATGGGGTTGCCTTGCGGTGCGTCCCTGCCGAGGAAGGCCGCCAGCTCATCAACGACATCCACAGCGGAGAGTGCGGCCACCATTCGTCCTCGCGCACCCTTGCAGGCAAGGTCTTTCGGAGTGGCTTCTACTGGCCCTCAGTGCTTCAAGATGCAGCTGCCATCGTCCAGTCCTGCGACGCATGCCAATTCCACGCCAAGCAAATCCACCAGCCCGCGCAAGGACTCCAGACGATCCCGCTCTCCTGGCCGTTCGCGGTCTGGGGGGCTGGACCTCCTGGGACCTTTCCCGCGAGCGCTCGGGGGCTACCGCTACCTCTACGTCACCATCGACAAATTCACCAAGTGGCCTGAGGTGGAACCCGTGCGTACCATACCGGCGAAGTCGGCGGTGAAATTCATAAGGAGCCTGGTCTGGCGCTTCGGCGTGCCCAACCGCATCATCACCGACAACGGCTCACAGTTCATCAGCGGCGCCTTCAAGTCCTACTGCGGCAGCCTCGGCGCCAAAATCTGCTACGCCTCGGTGGCGCACCCACGAAGCAACGGGCAGGCTGAGCGAGCCAGCGCCGAGGTACTCAAGGGCCTCAAGACGAGAAGCTTCAACCACCTCAAGGCCAGCGGCAAGCATTGGATCGACGAGCTCCCTTAGGTGCTCTGGTCCATCCGCACCACGCCAACAAAGCCAACTGGTGAGACGTTGTTCTCCCTCGTCTATGGTGCTGAAGCCGTCCTCCCCAGCGAGATCACTCATGGCTCTCCCCGAGTCCTGGCCTTTAAGGAGGCCGAGCTGGATGAGCTCCGCAACGACGACCTCCTGCTGCTTGAAGGGCTCCACCGCAATGCGGCCCTGAGAGCGGCAAGGTACCAGCAAGACCTCCGTCGCTACGACAGCCACCACATCCGCTCGCGCACTCTCGAAGTAGGGGACCTTGTCCTGAGGAGAATCCTCTCCAGGGCAGGCCTCCACAAGCTCTCGCCAATGTGGGAAGGACCCTACAGAGTCGTGCATATCGCCAGGCCTGGCTCCGCGCGGCTCGAGACGGAGGACGGCATCCCTATCGCCAATCCCTGGAACATCCAGCACCTGCGCAAGTTCTACCCCTGATCGTCCTCGACGAGCAATTTTTTGCATCAAGGGAGAGCCTCGCGCCATCATCCTCCACGAGGAAAAACTTCGGGCTCCCCTCTCTACTACACGTTGCCGCGGGCCGTTCGAGAAGACTCCCAAGCCACCGCGCCTCGGCAAGGTGACTTCTTCAAGCACCATGCCTTGGCGAGGTGGATCCCCATGCCCAGCCATGGTGGACCGCAGGCTCTACAAGCCACCCCCGCATAGGTGCCCCCTCTGAGCTCTCTCTCTACATGCGTCGCCCCGAGCACGCCCCCTCGAGAGTCTCAGCCACATCATGTGGAACCCCATGCCTGACATGGCGGATTTTTTGTGTTTCTGGCCACGCCAGTGTAATGAACCTCTGTTTCAGGTCAATTTGAACCTTTGCGCATCACGCCAGCACATGTTTGCTTTGGTAAGCTTTTATGTTGTTGCTGTTTCATCCTTGCTCGTATGATCCCTCCTGTGTATCTCGCGAGCGGGGGCTGGACATGGTGCCATGCCACGGGAGCATCTCGGCAGCGCCTCAAACCCAAGGGATCCGAGCTCTAAACTCATGGGTCAGCTTTCATGCATGTCAACTCCCAAGGAGCTCTGAACTCATGGACCGGCTCCCGTGCACGTCAACTCACCAAGGACCTTGGTGCCTTTTCTCCTCGTGAGACACACATGAAGGAACATACGAGCGCGCATAAGTTATCTATCTATGTATTGCTTGTGGGTACGCCTATCTGTCAAAACGCAGGAAAACAGGTCCAAAGCAAGCGCCAGGGAACCGACACCCTCTCCAAGGCGGAAACACCTCGCCAGGGAACCAACACCCCCCTCCAAGGCGAAAACACCTGATCAGGGAACCAACCCCCTCTCCAAGGCAAAAATGCCTCGCCAAGCTAAGTCCAAACACTTGGTTGAATTTCCCCTCGCTGGTTTTTGCCCCTTGAGCCTATTTTCTCTCTCCTATGCTTCATGGGCTGCTTGCACGTCGAAGGGGGGCCCCAAGCATCGCGCTTCGAGGAGCCCTTACTTCTTGAGGCCTCACGCACCCCCCGGCCTTGTGGAGCCCTGACTCTCGCATACCGAAGCGGCGGTGGTGTAGCGCTAAGAGAGGGTCCTAAGACGTAGAGCGAAAAAGACATGAAGGGGAAAGACAAAAGCCTCCCGAAGGACATTCACAAGCACACTTCAAGTGAAACTTAACAAGTCTTTACAAGGATATTACAAATAAATGCTAAGATAATCCATGCCTCTGCACGTCCAGATACAGGAGAACTCAGGCCGTCACGCCTCCTGAGGTGCCCGCTCCGTCCACGGTAGCCTCCGTCTCCTCCTCCAGGGCATCCTCCTTGTCATCGCCTTCGATCACGACTTGATCGAATTTCTTGGCGTACTCATTGGCGGCTTCCCGCGGCTTGTTGCTGATGACGACCGGCGGCGCCATCACGGCCTCAAGGTCAAGTGAGGGCTGGAGCCTCACGAGGTTGCTGAAGATGCGGGTGGTGGCGATGACGAGGAGATCACGGCTCTCCTCCACGATGCGCTCGTCGAAGCCCTTCGCGACCCCTTCAAGCTTTCCGAGGAATTGCTCGAAGAAAAACGAGTACGCCGCCTCGTCGTCAGTCCCTGCGGAGAAGGTGGGAACCTCGATCCTGAAGTCATCCCCAACGGCGCGCGCGGCTCACCAAGTCTTGGAGAATGCGCTGGCGCTGGCGTGACATGGACTGGCCAATCTGGCGCTGGTCCCGTGCCCGCTCCACGAGATCCGCGACCGGCCCCACCTGTTGTCAGAGCTCGTCTTGGTCTCTCTCCAGGGCGGCGGCGTTCCCCTCTGCGCGAGTCTGGGCCTCCTTGGCGTTCTCGAGGCAGGAGGTCATCCGCTTCTCCTCCTGCTCGAGCTCCTTGATGCGGTACTGGAGCTCCTTGCGCTTGGACTTGAAGCGGTCCTCCTGCTTCGTGACCTTCTCCTCATAATCCTTGGAGAGAGTTTCACGGATGAGCTTGACCTTGATGTCGGCCTCCTCCTTGATTCTTTTCGTCTTCACCGCGAAGTCGGCGTTGGCTTTCTCGTGGCGCTCCGCGTAGGTGGCCTCATTCTTGGCCACTAGGCCCTCGCACTCCTGCAGCTGCCCCTCGCGGGTGGCCTGGTCCTTCTTGAGCAGCTGGACCTGCTCCTCGCGCTGGCGCAGCTCCTTCTCGCGGAAGGAGAGCTCTCCTTCGCGTCGTGTCAGCTCGGCCTCGCGCGGCGCCAGCTGCCCCTCGCGAGCATCCAGCAGCTCGCGGAGTTCCTTCAAGCTGGCCCTTGCGACCTCGGAGTCAGCGGCGAATTTCTGCTCCGCAGCCGCTATCTCCTGCTGCTTGGAGGCGGTCTCCGCCTCGAGCGCCTCCCGCGTGGCGTCTAGCTGGTCCATGACCTCCGCCGCCTCCTGCTTGACGCTGTCGCGGGTCTCCTTGGCGAAGGGCCTCTTGGCGCTCCGCCTGGGCCGCCGCATCCTGCCGGCGGCACAACTCCACCCTCTCGTGGAGGAGGGCCTAGGCCTCGCCAAGCCTTGCCCGCTCCTCCACTATGGCGAGTTCTTCTTCGGCGAGCTGTGCCCCCAGCTCGTCGAGCATCCGCCGCGCCTGGTTGAGGACGGCCTGGCGACGGACTATATGGCGCCGCGGCTCGTGCAGCGCCAAAGTCCCCGCACCACTGCTGGGTGCGGAGGCCTCAATCCTTGTCGAGGCGCCCGAGGCCTCCTGCCTTGGGCTCACCGCCGCCTCTAGTGCGGCCAGGGGGCTTGTGGGGGCGCCTCCCTCGTTGCCCGCTTCAGGAGCCCTCTGGGGGCTGGGCGTCCTCTCGCCCCCAGCTCCGGTGCCTGTGGGCTCCGGAGGCACCTCTGCCTCCTGCTCCTCGGGGGCGCTTCCTGCCCCTTCCGTGGCGGCTGCGTCCGCCACGGCCTCGGGCGCATCGGCCCCACTTGCGGGAGCCTCTTCCTCCTCTAGAGGCGGCTCCATGATGATTTCCTCGTCCACCCTTTCCTCCTCCGTCTCCTGCTGGACGGGAGGAGTGGCCGCCCTAGTTGGCGACAGCGGCGCCACCTCTTCGGTCACCTCCTCCGCGCGGTGCTCCACCACGGGGGGAGTCGCCGCTCGAGCCGACGACGGCGCCGTTTCTTGAACCGCCTCCTCCGCACGGTGCTCCACCACGGGAGGAGCCGCCGCCCGGGGCGACGACGGTGCCACCTCTTCAACCGTCTCCTCCGCGCGGTACTCACCCGCGGGAGGGACAGCCGCCTGCCGCGGCTCGCCAGCCGCAGGCGTCTCTGCGACGACGCTGGCGGTCTCTCCAAACTTGCGGAGCCGCCGTCTCTTTGGCTCTGCAGGTTGCCTGAAAGAAAGACAAGTAGAAGATCCTTCAAGGGGGTTTTTTCCTGAAGCACAACGATAAAAGAGAAAGGAAAAGTCGAAGCTTACTCGTCAGCCATCACCCACACCCTTTTCTTCGCCTTGTGCGGCTGGGTGTTGCTTGCTCCGGCCTCCTCTTGAGGCGCCCTTGCCTCCTCGCGAGGGGCGCTCCTCGCAACCACGGCTCTCCTATCGTGGATGGCCTTGGAGCGGGGCTCGCAGCGTCCTCCCCCGCTGCCGCTTGTCTCCTCCTCCTCTCCGACGCGTCGAGAGTGGGCGACGCGGAAGGCATCTTCCTCATTGCTGGAGGAGATCACCTGGAGGTCCACCTCGGCGGGGGCGCTCCTTGAGGAGCCGGCGGAACCTCTCGAGGGGTCGGCACCTCTAGAGGCCTCGCCCTCGCCAACGAGGTCGGCGCTTCTCGAGGCCTCGTCCTCGCCGAAGGGATCCTCGCCCCTCGAGGCCTCTTCCTCGCCAGACTCTTCGGCCTCCTCCGGCTCCGGAGACTCGTCCATGTACTCCGGCTCTGCCGCCCACGGGTTGGGACGAGGCCCGCGGTGCCCCGCGGGCACAATTCCCCACTCGTCGAACACAGGCATGCACCTGCATTGCTCCTCGATGCTCTCCTCGGCAAAGCTGATGAGTGGCCGGGCCTCGTCGTGGGTAGGACGCGGGATCTCCGGCGTCGCGAAGAGGACCCCCACGATCTGGCGTAGCACCTCAGGCGAGAAGTTGTCCGAGCACAGGCGCATCGTGTCCTCCTTGCCTGAGTACCGCCTCACAGGCTCGGAGTGCCACTGGAGAGGGGCGACCCGGCGCCTTGTGAAGTCTCTTGCCACCATCTGGCCGGTGACCCCTGCCTCGCGGAGGCTCCGGATGCACTCGTACACCACGTCGAGCCTCGAGCCCCTGAAGTCTGCGCTCGCCCAGCGCGCCCACTTCCTCGGGGGCGCCTCGGGCACCTCTAGGAGAGGGTTTGTCTTCTTGGTGTCGACGAAGAGCCACTTCTTGCGGAAGTCCTCCACCTTCTTCGTCACCTTGGTGATGGCGTTCTCACCGCACCAAGCAATGGGAATGTAGTTCTCACTCCTGGCGGCGGCGATGCGGAAGGAGACGCAGCCGAGCCGCTCATTGGGGGGGGGGTGCTCCGGAGGGAGTAGAAGCTACGGAAGAGCGCACCGAAGGACGGATGCCAATTTAGGCCTCGCAGAGGTGGGCGAAGCAGTTGGATTTGGTACACCTCCAGAATCGCCAAGAGAAAATCGGAAAAGGGAGGAACAAGCCCGGCGTAGAGAGTATGGAGGAAGATGGGGTAGTACCCCTCGGTGAGCCTGCTGCCGGCCGGCCTCATCTCGGTGGCGCCGTGCTCGTTGGTGCTCGCCGCTGCCAGGTGGCGCACCTTTGCTATCGCCGCCGCGGTGACGCGGGTCTGCGGCAGCGCCTCCTCGAGAGCAGCACTGCGCGCTGCCGCCGCGGACGTGCCGGCCCGCATCGCGGCCTTGCCCTTCAGGTCGATGTTGGCTTTCTTGGGCGCCATTGGTCGTCGGAGAAGGAGATTCGAAGGCGGAGCACTCTGGAGAGATTGGAGGCGTTGGGAGAAGTGTGCGCAGAGAGCAATGAATGGAGTGACGGGCGCCGTCTACGCGCCCAGGCTTTATCGACCGGCCCCCGAGTCGTGGCGGGCCCCGCCATGTCGCTCGTTGGAGCCGAGGAGGTCGTGGCCGCGGGTGCAACCGCTGCGCCCCACGTGTCATGGCCCTGGCATGCACCGTTGGGCCCTCGACGCTTCGCCTTCGTCCATGGGCCTCGGCGTGCCCATCGCGGGCCCGGGGGCTACTGTCGGCACAGTGGAAACCAGGGTACCACGGGCCGGCCTGCCAGGGCCCACAAGATTCTTCAAGATATTTCGCTAAAGGACCAGGCTCTCCAAGGCTGGCGAGCCTCGCGAGGGTTTTCCCTCGCGAGGGACCTCTCCTCCTCGGCAAGGGTTTTTCCCTCGGCGAGGAACCTCTCCTCAAGAGGGCATCACGGATGTTACCTACGATTCTGCTAAGGACCAAGCGGAAGGCCTCGCCGAGGGTTTCCTCCCTCGGCGAGGGTTCCTTCCTCGCAAAGCCAGCTCTGCCTCCGCGGCAGAGCGCACATGGGTTCTGCGCCCATGTGCAGAGTGACGCGCGCGCCTGCGCACGGTGACGATGACGCCGTAGTTGCCGTTTCCATGTATAAAGCGGTCAACAAAGCAGCACCAAGCAAAGCGGACAACGAGTATTACCACTTTGGTGATAAGGGCACCGTCCGCAGCTACGCTCCAAGGGCTACGTCATTGTGGGTCACATCCCACCTCAGCAAGTGCCAGCCCACCGTCCGCCTGGCCGGTGGCTTTTCCAGCTTTGGTGACGCTGCCCCCTGCCGTGGACCGCGTCCATGGACTTTACCTTTTTGATAGACTCTACCTTTATCGTGCACCGCACCTCTTCCTTCGTCGCCATGTGGTAGCCCTTCCCGCCCAAATGTTTGGGGGGAAGAGGCCCGAGACGCCTATAAAAGGAGGGGGAGCACGTTAGAGCAAGGGGTTCAGATCCTCGTTCCACCCTGGTTCGCATTCTGGTTCACAAGTTCACCATCTTAGAGCTTGGGCCAAACCCTAGCCATTGTTAGCCACCCAGAGCTCGCCAAGCTTGCCCTGTACTAAAACCTCTCCAAGCAAGTGCAATACAATCAGAAGCAGGACGTAGGGGTTTTACCTCACCTAGAGGGCCCTGAACCTAGGTAAGACCGTGCGTTCCTCTCTGCAGTGCTTCCCCGCAGCGATCCAGGCGAGCACCGTCGTCGAGGCATGTTGAGGGTTGTTTGATTCCGTGTTCAGCCCCTTACTCGATCCTTCGTGAGACACACCCGGTTCCTGGGACAGTTCTCCGACAATCCGAAGCTGGGTAAACTCGTCTCTATGTCGCCGGATCACCCCACATCTCCAAAAACCCTCTCTCTCTACCTAGCTTGATGGCACCCCTGCCGCGGCTAGATTCGACAATACCACGACAGTTGGCGCCCACCGTGGGGCAGTAGACCTCCGGGGTTTCGATCCGTCCAGAAGCCGCAGGCGGAGTCGGCGACACCATCGCGGTCGGCATGGTGAGCTACTTCGACGAGTCAGGAGCCGGCCACGTCTTCAACGACGGCCTCTGGACGCCGGCAAAGGAGGATCCCGCCGGCTGGTCCACAGTCTCCATCGGCGGCTTCGACATCTTCGTCGGCTTCACCGCCGAGGCCTTGGACGATCTCGGCTTCACCTCGAGCTTGCCCACCACCCACCCAAGCAACCTCGACGAGGAGTCGGATCTGGACTCTGACGAGATAGCCGATCTGGATCTGGCTTTCAACGCAGACGACGAAGACTCTGAAGATGACGCAAGTTCCAACATGGCGGCGCCGGACTTCCACTTCGTCGGTGTCTAGGAGAATCCGGCTCACACGAGTCGATGACTGAGCTTGAGTCTATCCTCCCTGCTCTGCAGGCTGGGGTTGATTCAGAAGCCGGATCAGGGGACACCGCCCATATGGAGAAGGACCTCGAATCTGAAGGAGAATCCGACGATTTTAGTCGGAAAGTTGCATCCTGCTTAGGACGCCCTGCCGAGGTCTTGATGGGAAACGTCTCGGATCCTAATGACGACCCCAACACCTCGAAAGCCGCCAATGGCGAAGAAAAAACTCCTCAAGCCGGAAATCTCAAGGTGGATTTTGTTCCACCACTGGCTCCATTGAAGGGGTCAGCTAGAGTGCCGGCTAAAGGAGACAACATCGATGCTACGGCCGGCGAGGCAGCAGAGGAGCACGAAGAAAGGATGGTGAAGTACAAGCAACTTCTAACACCACTTCCTCCTAACGCATCGCTGGACGACATTGAGAAGCGCCACATCCTGCTAGAGGAGCAAGCAGCCCATATAGCAGAGCGCGAGGTCGAGCTTACAAATAAGGAGACGGAGTTCATCCGAAAACAGAGAGAAAAAGGGGCTGACGATGTTTTCCGTCTGGCTCGTGATAAGAACCTGTATAAGAGGTTAGATTTCCGCAGCAAGTGAGAAGCTGACCATGTCGATTTAGTCTGGAGGAAGTACCACCACCGACGTGACCCGGTGACAAATCTGTGTTACTTCAATACCCCAGCCAAAAACATGGAGGCTGCCCAAGAGGTCATGTTCGACAAATCGTTGGATCGTGACGCTCGGCTTAAGTATTCGGCTTATCTACTGGAGGTTGCACAGCAGCAGCAGAACGATTCGCAAGTCAAATCAGGACGGCTTGTTGATGATTCTCGCCTTTGCAAGTCAACTGCCAACAAGCCAATGGATGCTGCCCCTGCCGACCCATACGATGACCCGGCCGGCTCAAGCAGCCATAACAAAGGCGGCAAGGACCCGAAGGACAGGCAGCCTAAGGGCGAGGAGTCTCGGACAGGTTCTTCACGCCATCGTGAAGCTGGTCGGGAAAGACACCGGAGCTGAGAGCGAAAGGAGGACCCTCGCAAGGAAAAGGTGGCACCACCCCGTCAGGAGCGACGACGTGAAGGGGAAAATCAACCCCGAAGGGAGGATAACAGAGGTCATATGCCACCTCCACCACCGCCTCCACCGCACAAAGAGGGAAATAACCCTTCCAAATACATACCCCCTCCACGACGGCAAAGGACTCCAAGCCCTCCGCGTAACGCAAGCCGGGCGAGCCAAAGCCGTCACAGGGAAGAACCAAGACAAGAAAAGTCGGTTGCTAAACCGCCATCTGCCAATGATGTTCAAAGCCTAGTAGAGGAGAGGAAGTCGGCCAGAGATGCCCAATACCTCGGCCCCAAGTGTTTTGGCAGAACAATCAGAGAGCAAATTCTACCTCCACTTTGTCGAACGTAACAAAGATGGTTGAGAAGTACAGCGGTACGGCTAATCCTGAGACCTGGCTCTCAGATTACGTCAGTGCCTGCGACATATATCAAGGCAGCGCTGACTCCGCAGTGTGATTTTTGCCCCTGATGTTGACCAGGACGGCACGCATGTGGATTGAAGGTTTGCCGGAAAGGACAGTTCATACCTGGAGTGACATGAAGCGTGTTTTTATCCAGCACTTCCAGGGCACATATAAGCGCCCAAAGTCGATTTTCGACTTGCAGCGGTGCGTGCAGCAAAAGAACGAGTCTAGCCGTGAGTTCGTCTCACGATGGAGTGAAATCAAGAATGCTTGCGAAGGCGTCTCAGCAACTCAGGCGATCCATGCTTTCAAGCAATCTCCAAGGAAGGGGACGACTTTTTGCTTCATGATCTACAGCGACGAGTCGGAGACTTTGGGGGGCTTACTCGCTTGTGCAAACAAGTACGCTGCCGCTGATGATGACAACAGGGAGGATGCTGAAAACCGCTGACGCGAATCCGGAAAAAAGAAGATTGAAGACCAAGCCGGCCCTTCTCACGAAGTCGCTGCCGCCTTTGGAAAGGGTGGCTCAAGCAATGGCAAGTGGCAAGGGAAGAAGCCGACAAATAACCAATCATCCCGGCCACCAGCGGTGAAGTATGATGACATCAAGCACAACCCCTGTGTCCATCATCTGTGGCCAGATGGAACAAGTTCCCACACGCTCCAGCAATGTCACATCAATCGAGACATCGCTAAGGACCCCAAAGTCGGCAAGTCAAGGAACAAGCGCAAGTCCAGGAAAGACGACAAAGAGAATGAGGAAGCTGCTTCAGAGTCGGATGACGCCGCCTCCAAAGAAAAAGGCAGCAAATTCCCTAAGCATGCCGAAAGTCTCATTGTCAACTTGGCAACAGATTCTTCACGCAAAGAAAAGGCGGCCTGGCGAGAACTCAATGCTACGGTGCCTGTAGTTCCTCAATATCTGGATTTGTCCGACACACCCATCACATGGGATCGCAGCGATCACCCGGATAGAGTTCCTGCAAAGCGCACCTACGCCTTAGTCGTCAGCCCAATAGTCGACAAGTACAAGTTGACAAAGGTGCTCATGGATGGCGGCAGCAGTATCAACATACTTTATGCTGTAACGTTGAAGAGGATGCGTATTTCCGAATCACAACTCACCCACAGTACTGTGAAGTTTCATGGGATTGCGCCGGGACGACAAGCCTCCTTGATGGGGCAAATCACCCTGAAGGTCACCTTTGGTGAAGCCGATAATTTTCGGACTGAGGACGTCTCTTTTGAGGTGGTTCCCTTCAGAAGTGCATATCATGCAATCTTTGGACGTCCGGCTTTCGCCAAGTTTATGGCTCGGCCCTGCTACATCTACAGCAAGCTGAAAATGCCAGGACCCAATGGCATCATCACAGTTAAGGGAGACTTCAAGAAAGCCAAAGAATGCGAGGCCTCCAATGCCGTCCATGCTGAACAAGAAATCTGCAAGGAAGAGTTGGAGGATCTCAAGAAAACAATTGGTCCCGATGAGATGCCGGCGACTGAAAAGTCGTCCTCTAAGGTCGACTCAAGTCAAGCCAAAGGATGACACAAAGAAAATCAAGCTATCAAAGGATGATCCGACAAAGGAGGCCATCATCGATGCCGGCCTCGACGACAAATAGGAAGGCGAGCTCGTCAAGTTTCTCCGTGAGAACCGGGACATATTTGCCTGGTCACCATCTGACATGCCAGGTGTCCCGAGGAAACTTGCCGAGCACTCCCTAAAGGTTAACAAGGACGCAAAGCCGGTCAAGCAAGGCCTCCGTCGGCTCGGAACTGAGAAGCGCAAGGCGGTTGGAAAGGAGATCCTAAGGCTCACAGCCGCCAAATTCATTCGTGAAGTTGTCCACACTGATTGGTTGGCAAGTCCCGTGCTAGTCCCAAAGAAGAACACCTCTGAGCTGCGTATGTGCATTGATTTCACCGGCTTAAACAAAGCCTGCCCTAAAGACCCGTTCGCCTTACCGTGTATCGATCAGGTCATTGATTCAACTGCCGGCTCAGAGATGCTATGTTTTCTGGACGCTTATTCGGGTTACCATCAGATTAAGATGAAGGAGTCAGATCAAATCAAGACGTCCTTCACCACGCCATATGGCAATTACTGCTTTGTCACAATGCCTTTCGGCTTGAAGAACGCTGGTGCTACTTACCAAAGGTGTATGCAGAGGTGTTTGGACAAGCAGATTGGCCGCAATGTTCACGTCTACGTCGACGACATAGCGGTCATGTCGAAGAAGCGCAGCGATCTTATCGCCGATCTGTCGGAAACCTTTGCAAATTTAAGTGAGTACCAGATGAAGCTTAATCCGGCAAAATGCGTCTTCGGAGTTCCCCCAGGCAAGCTTCTGGGCTTCATTATTTCCCAAAGAGGAATTGAAGTTAACCCGGAAAAGATAAAGGCGATTCAGAACATCGAAAGGCCGTCTTGTCTAAAAGACATACAACGGCTTATGGGTTCTGCCGCGGCTGTAAGCCGATTCATTAGCCGGCTGGGCGACAAAGCGTTGCCATTGTATAAGCTCCTCAAAAAGTTGGACAGTTTTGTTTGGACAGAGGAAGCAGAGGCAGCTCTAGCTCAGCTGAAGTATATGTTGACACATGCTCCAATCTTAGCAGCTCCAAGGGAAAAAGAGCCGCTTCTCCTCTACTTGTCGGCCACGAATTTCGTCATAAGCGCCGTCATTGTAGTGGAGCGCCTGGAGGAAGGGAAGCAATGGCCGGATCAGCGCCCCGTCTATTTCATTAGTGAGGTGTTTTAAGATTCAAAGCAGCGCTACCCTCATTACCAGAAGTTAGCCTATGTTGTATTTTTTGCCTCCAGAAAACTACGGCATTACTTTCAGGATCACACGATCACGATGGTCAGCAAGGCTCCACTAAGGGAAATCATCAACAATGCCAACGCAACGGATCGAGTCGCCAAATGGGGCATCGAATTAGCAGCTTTCGACATTCAGTACAAGCCGAGGACCGCCATCAAATCTCAGGTTTTAGCCGACTTTGTTGCAGATTGGACAGAGGCAATGGAAAGCACACCTTTGCCGGATTCTCAGTACTGGATAATGCACTTCGATGGCTCAAAGATGAAGGAAGGCTCGGGGGTTGGAGTAGTCCTAAAATCGCCTAAGGGTGCTAAACTCAGTTATGTCCTCCAAATCCACTTCAACCCCACCAATAATGTAGCAGAGTATGAGGCTCTCCTCCATGGTCTTCACATGGCTAAGGAATTGGGAGTACAGCGCATCCTCTGCTATGGCGACTCGGATCTGGTTGCGCAGCAACTTGATGGATGCTGGGACACGAAAAGTCCCACAATGGCGGAATACAGAAGAACAGTCGATGAATTCGGCCGATGTTTTGCCGGCTTAGAGGTTCGACATATCTCCCGAGATGACAACGAAGCTGTTGATGCCTTGGCCAGAATAGGCTCCAAGAAAAAGGCAGTGCCACCAGACGTATTTCTCCATCACCTTCACAAGCCGTCTATCAAAGGCGGCGACGAAGATTACCCCTTGTCGGCAGAATCAGTTCAGGTGTGCTTGGTTACCCCAGATTGGACCAGGCCTTACATTGATTTCTTGATTAATAAGAAACTGCCCAAGGACGATGAGGTGCTGAGCCGTCAAATTGAGCGTCGAGCAAAGGCGTACACGATTATTAACGGACAACTCTACAAGAGGAGCACATCCGGCATCTTCCAAAGATGCGTCTCTCCAGAGGAAGGACGGCAAATCTTGGAAGAAATCCACTCAGGCGAATGTGGGCATCATGTGGCGGCAAAGGCGTTAGTCGCCAAGGCGTTTCGGCACGGATTCTTCTGGCTGACGGCTAAGGAGGATGCTATCAACATCGTCAAGACCTGTGAAGGATGTCAGCGCTACGCAAAGCAGGTTCACTTGCCGGCTCAGGAGCTCCGAACGATCCCTGTCACTTGGCCGTTTGCGGTCTGGGGGCTCGACATGGTGGGACCTTTCAGGACGGCAAGAGGAGGCTTAACTCACCTGCTGGTGGCGGTCGACAAATTCACGAAGTGGGTGGAGGCCAAGCCTGCGGTGACCCAGCACACCACTGCATGGTGTAGTGTGCAAGTCGTTGACATAATACTCACAGAAGGACCTATCCGTGAATATTACATCCTTCAGAGTGGTACAACAGAAACATAGCAGGTCCAAGGTAAAACTATAGGATTACAACAATATTCAATACAAAATCTCGAGAACCTCCTCGATACATAGAGGATAGCCTCGTGCAAATGAAATCCAGAGAGAGCCAATTCGTAGCACTAAGCTGGAGATCAACTCTAGCTTTAACTCCTAATCCACTACTGCTGTTGCCACCACCTTAATCCACTCTATATGGGATAAGATTATCCGGACTTGTACTCGTTCCTCCAGTAAGCGTGGTCTCCTTCCTTGGCAGTGTGATCTCTTTGACATCGTTGACATTGCTCCTTCGTGGCCATAGTTGTAGTCGTGCTTCGGTTGGTGAAGTAGCAGTTGACTCCTTAATGAAGATCTCGACGTTGTGATGGACCACTGTCAACTCCTTTGATGGCTCCAAAGTCTAAGCAGGGGGTCAAAAGGGCAAGGGTGAGTAACCAGCGTTACCCAGCAAGTCCATTATGTATGGTGGGAAGTTTGATGCACTAGCTACAGCTTTAGACTCCAGGGAGCCTTAAGCTTAATGCAAGGTTTTTGTAAACATTTCTTCAAGAGGTAGCTTTTATACTGAAAACTATGCCCGTCATCCTTCACAGGGCTAGAACTTTCATGGAGTTCCTTTCCTGCAGCGTTCGCAGCTCCTTCCCGGAACAGGGAGTAACATGTTACAATTTTTTACACTCTGCAGAGGTGCGTTACTTTACCCATAAGAGATCAAGACTTTGTTGCACAACCGGGTGATCTTTCCCGTCCACACTCTCTTTGGTGTGGGGCCCAGTTTTTGATCCAAGTCATTCACTGTGCCTCTCCGCACAACGCATGCCCACCCAATTCATGCATAGCGAGTTTACCCCTGATGCTCTACCCCTCACGGTAGACACCTAGGCTCTCCTTGCAGACCATCCTAGACCCCAGTCTCCGTGGGAATTAAGGGATCCCACCCATGTGCATGTAGTCCCGCAAGACCTACAGCCTACGGCACTGGCAGCCCGTTGACATGCATCCGGGAGAAGTACAGATGGCATTTCCCGTCCCATTCCAGGTCTTATGGTTAACGCATCTTTACGACGCAATCATTATGACGGCATTTGTTGTTAATCCTAGGTAATACTTTCCCGTGCAAATGGGACCTCCGGACCTATTCATCTTACCATGGTCCCATCTGCCATCCATAATAGGTTACCACCAAGCAGGTAGATAGCCAAATAGTCATGTTATTAAAGAAATAGGTTTTATGCTTTCTTTTTATAAAGGTGATAGTATAATAGGGTTTTGCAAATAGTTTTCTAACAAATATTTCAAGAGGTATGAGCAAGTGATGAACTTGCCTGTGGCAGAGGTAGCAGTTCATGCCCTTCGGGATTCTAGGGTTTCGTCAGAACCCGGAGATCTGAAAATGGCAAAGTAGTCCGGGTAAGGACTACTGGAAACACTTGCAACATGCTATTATGCATATATATGAGATGCATAGCGAAATAACCCAAAATACCCAAGCTCACAAGAAGGCACTACGCATTATTGATTATTTTGTGAACGGTGAAACACTTTGAGTTGTTATAAAACTCAGACTTAAGTGTTTGCTATGATTAACAAAGTGATGCTTCAAAAGAGTAATACACATCTTACAGATGCTCAATTAGGAATTGCATTTATATCAAAACTTTAATTTTATCTAGCTACTTTCAAAAAGAAATAGCACTAGAGTGATAGATTTTCAAATGAACTCCTTTTTGTGTGTTTTACCTAGGATGAGTAACAGGGCAATCATTTACAGAAGGTAATTGAAATCAAATTTTATGTTTTGTACTATATTTCAAAATTATTTTCTTTTTAGAAAACTAGTTGTTTTGGAAGCTAGTACAAGGCAAACCCACTTACTACCTTTGAATTAATTACAAAAGAAAATTCTTTTCAAATAATTTATTTTGAAATACTTGAAATTATATCCATTTATGGATCCTAGTAACATTTAATCAATAAAACCTTTACAACAAAATGAATAAAAAACATATTTGAAATCCTTATAGAATTTGGAGTTGAAAACATATTTTTATTTAATTTTTGGAATTTAATTGGATTCAAAATTTTAAGTGATGATTAAGTGGCAATTTGGTAATTCTAAACAACTTTTATTTTTATTTTATTAAACAAGTATGAATTTAGCATAATTGAACAGATTTAATTTTTCTGGTCATTTTGATATTTTATTTATATTTTTCTGATAAACAGATTAAAAGTTATTGATTTTATAATTTTATAACATTTTCTGGAATTCTGGAAAAGATTAAATATCTGACAGAGGGTCCCACTCATCAGAGTTTTAATAATTAAAATCGGAATAAGGATGCGCTGACGTCGGCTGACGTCAGCCTCCACACCCGCGGCCAGATTGGCCACGCTCCGGCCAACTCCGGCCACCCCGACCGGAGGGAGCTAGCGCAGAAGATGTGCGCGACCGAGGCGCACCTAGGGCTGGCGGCGCTGCCCCTAATTAGTCACCGGAGCATGCTCTACCACGGCGGCGCGGCGACAGCTTCCGGCGGCCAGACTCAATCCATGGCTCGAGGACGTAATCGACGGTTCTATGCGGGGCAAACGGAGCAGAGGCTCACCGCGGACGTAGGGGACAAGGGTTTGGCGTTGATGGAGCTACGTCGGCGACGGAATCGAGCTCGACACCGAGCGGCGGCGTTCGGGGCGCCGGTCTTGTTCTTCACCTCCAGCGGCTCCCGGCACCGGCGACTTGCACTAGCGTGTAGAGGACGTCGAGGCGGAGCGTCTAGACATGGTCTTGGCTTCGAGGACTCCTCCATTCGCCGGCGATTTGAGGGGCACGACGGCGGCCGTACGGTTAGGGTTAGGGTTTCGGGCGGTTCGAGCTGAGGAAGAAGAGAGAGCGAGAGGAAGAGTGAGCGAGAGAGAGAAAGATGGGGACGGCTCTCGCGATTCTTATCCCCGCAAGCAAGCTAGCAAGCAGGCAGGAGGTGGCGCGGCGGCGTCGTTGTCGTCCTTCTGGCCGGCGAAGAAGAAAGGAAGAGGAAAAGAAAGAAAAGAAACTTTTGCAGATAACCCCCTGGGTTTTTCTGTAATTAATCAAATCATTAAAACAGCAACTTAATACATTTATTTAGGACTTTTAAATAAGTCCAAAAATCATAGAAAAATTCATGGATGCTCCTAATATAGTAGAGAAGCTCCACATATTTTTGTTTTGAATTATTGAAACATATTAGTCCCATTTTAAAATAGAGATATGTTTTAGTCATTAAAATGTATTCACCATTTATTTAAGATGCACCCCAAACTCTTGTGTTCAAAAGCATACTTGTCATGAACATGATTAACTATTAATCATTTTATTACAAGGTTGGGATGCTCAAGTAATTTTGCAAGATTCTTATTTGTGGTCATTATCACTTGTTTGATTTTCTTCCTTGGGAATTAATTCATTGGAGAAATATTTTTATGAGGCTTTTCTTAAAAGGCAGTTGATGAGATTAAGAGGTTGATACATTGCCTTCTTGGTAAATGATTCAGTGTTGCCTTTTGTCCCTTCTCTTGTATTGATCAAATGCTGCTCCTCATCCTTGTTGACTGCTTGACTCCAAATGATCTAGCTGATCCAAGTCTGATCCATAAACCCTTGTCGCCTTTGAAGTAAAGTTGATCCTTGTAGACAATATTTGGATATTAGGGCAAGTTCCTAATATCCATTACTTAAACTCCATAATTAAGTTGCCTCACCCTTATGATGAGGGCAAACATTTAGATCACAAGGAACTTTGTTTTGGACCTTATTTATTTTATTTGACATTCAATTGCTTTTAGGTATACAAAAGAAATCTGTTAACAAGGTAGCTGATCTTGTTACCAAACTACTTCTATATAACACACAAAGCCTTTGAATCTCATCCCAAGTTTCTTTCTTATTTGATTTGTCTTGCAGGAAAAGAATTTGTGAAGATTTGAAGATAAGAAGCTAAGATCAAAAGAGAAGATCAAGTTTGTTGTAAAAAAGGATTACGTAAGCATTTAAATTAGCTTTTAAGGTTGAGGCAAGGTAAAGACAAAGTTTTCTGGTTTTCAACCAATTACATTATTAATTTGCTTTAATAACTCTCTGAGTTGTGATAGGTGTTGAGTTGGTAATTTACTTATGAGTTATTTTCTTATTTATATAAGCATGCATAATTTTGTTATTCATCAAAATAAGTTCTCCAATTCAATATCATTTGTATATTACAATTTGGATCTGAATTCCCCGCAACCAGTAAAAATGTCTGGAGGTCATGTCAGAACATATCACATTCACCTCAGATGAGTTAAACTCTACTCATGAAGTTGAATGATCTCCAATCCCTCCAGGGTTTTATTTTGCGAAAAAATTTATTCGGATTTTCAGATGCATGCATGCAGATGCACAAAATCATACTTCTACCCTTTGCTAGGCCCTAAATGCTGGGGTATTACAGCCTTCCCCCCTTAACAATAACTTCGTCCCGAAGTTTCGGCTCCTCTCACGTGGAGATAAGCAGAAAGAATTTTCTGTTGATGTGGATTCACTCAAATTCTCTTCTGACGTGGACGCATATATTGATGATTCTTTGTTCCACATACTTCTCTGCATCTTTCCTTGATCCATACTTTCCGTCTGTCAACTTTCATTGAAATATTTGTTAAATTCTGGCGATTCAATTACTCCTTCATTTATCTTGAATCATCTAATTTTGACTTCTCGCATTTCCATGGCTTTTATAACCCTCTGTCGAAGATCTTCTTCTACATCCTTACACAACCTTCCGATATGTCTGTTGGTTCACTTTCCAATAATCCCAAGACTAACAAGTCTTTATTTCTGATGGTAAACTATTGGCTTTCGTTTCAGAACCTTTGGGTTAACTGTTCTCTCTACCTTTATAGAACATTATCTATAGTATAAATATTCCTCAGTGTCGTCCTCCGGTGAAGAGATACGATTATCAAGTTTTCAATAATTTTCTGGGGAATACAAAATACATCCACCTTCTTTCAGGTTGGTCCACTTTCTTGGCTTATCATTAATCCATGACAAATTAAACTCTTATCCCTTGATTCTGATGTTCTCTGAGCAATGAACTCCATGTTATCACTTCTTCACATAGTTGTTCTGGCTTCTCTAGGCTATCCATGAGCTTCCATCCAGGTACTTCCCTTTCTTAATCTCTTACTAACTTAGACTCACTTGTCGGAAGTTTTTCTCCACCACTCTTTCTTGGCAAAGGTTTTGTATTCAATTACACAGTTATCTCCTTGTAACTGTCCACTCTCAACTCATGAGATCAGGTTTTACAGTTAGTTTAGCTTCTTCCATCGATGGTGATGTTTATAGTAGGTAATCAACTCCTTGTTTCTGCTTCCCAAACTGGAAATATCCATGTACTTACAGTCTTCATTCACCATTTTCTTCAACCTTATAGAACTCTTGGACACATAGATGTTGGTAAACTACTTCTCAAGATTGATCCCAGTAGTATTGTATCTCCTCATTGCTCCTATACTAGCTTCTTCCACCAAGTTCCGACAATCTTGTCAACACATAAAAGCATTTTATCGCTTCTTCTTCCGATATTTTTAAAATTTCCCTTCAGTCTCTATCAACCAAAAACCTCCATCCATGGGTTTGACAGTCACAAAAAGATTTCATGGCTTGACATGCACAGACTTCATAACCTACCTTCTCGGGTATATCTCCTAATATAGCTTTCCTTGCACCTTCCTTGGTAAATCTTTGTCCAGCTTGTTGTAACGCTCTTGGTCCAACTTACTTTGTTCCTCCGTCCAGCGTTATACTTATAAAGTAGTGCTTCCTAAACCAATCATGATGTGAAACCTGATCCTTTCTTTTCAGTAGCTTCATTGACTTCTGTCTTCTTTTGACTTCCTTCGCTTCATGTACTTCCAATGCTGCCTCAAATCTGATCACTCAGAACGCTCTCATACTAACTTATGTACCCTCTAGACCAGTAACATCAAGAAAGAACAAAATGTTGCAACATGCATTTGCACATCAAGTTCAAACTCCATGCTCGGATCTAGTCAAACAAAAATCCAATAAGAACCAATAACACCAAAATATAGTTATATCACTCATGCACCATTAGCCCATAACAAAAGTAGTACTTTGAGTAAAAACATCTCAAGTACCCAGGCTTAGATGCTATACACAACCAGTTAGGTATATATATTACCTTATAGACCTACTTCATAGAGCAACTCTTGCCTCACTGGCTTAAGGGACAGGTTTATCCTTCACTCAAAGAGTGACTTAGAAGAGTATTTACCCCAATTGACCCTTCGCAATTGAGTAACTCTGACCTAGTGTCTAAGTAAACCTAGCTTCACCTCAACTCAAAAGGAACTAAATCTTCTTGGTATTGATCTTCATCTTCGTATCTTGACGTACTTCCATACCTCCCGATATCTTCAAGTGTAATCTCTCGTGAGAACTCTCGATCACTTGTGTAAGTACTATTGATATACATGAATACCATAATACTTATCTGTTGGACAACTGCACTGCTCCATATCCTTCTTGGAATGGTATAAAACTATCCAACATCCTCTTCGAACAAGAACCAGAAGGAAATGGCATACTTACCAAAACTTGCATGGCTTAACATATCCAACTCACCATTAATATCAACTTCACTTCTCTTATTTCTCCATCATCACTTCGGAATAGGGTTCTACTTCGTAGAATGACATCATCAATGATACCACATAGATATCACTGACTTGGTTATACCTTCTTTGGTATAGCTGTTGCAAAGGCATTCTCTCATATGGTATACCAGTTTAAAAAAAAAAAACAAGATAGATAAGTACTATACAAATAGAAGTCTAGATAAGAATACTCTATATAAATATGATGTTATTATTCTCAAGTGAATAACCATCATAATTCATGGAAAGGTATAGTTTAGATAAAATAACCAACCTACAAGTCTCCTAAAAGGTTTCCAACCTAAGGTCGCTTTGCTCTGATACCAGCTGCGGTGACCCAGCACACCACTGCATGGTGTAGTGTGCAAGTCGTTGACATAATACTCACAGAAGGACCTATCCGTGAATATTACATCCTTCAGAGTGGTACAACAGAAACATAGCAGGTCCAAGGTAAAACTATAGGATTACAACAATATTCAATACAAAATCTCGAGAACCTCCTCGATACATAGAGGATAGCCTCGTGCAAATGAAATCCAGAGAGAGCCAATTCGTAGCACTAAGCTGGAGATCAACTCTAGCTTTAACTCCTAATCCACTACTGCTGTTGCCACCACCTTAATCCACTCTATATGGGATAAGATTATCCGGACTTGTACTCGTTCCTCCAGTAAGCGTGGTCTCCTTCCTTGGCAGTGTGATCTCTTTGACATCGTTGACATTGCTCCTTCGTGGCCATAGTTGTAGTCGTGCTTCGGTTGGTGAAGTAGCAGTTGACTCCTTAATGAAGATCTCGACGTTGTGATGGACCACTGTCAACTCCTTTGATGGCTCCAAAGTCTAAGCAGGGGGTCAAAAGGGCAAGGGTGAGTAACCAGCGTTACCCAGCAAGTCCATTATGTATGGTGGGAAGTTTGATGCACTAGCTACAGCTTTAGACTCCAGGGAGACTTAAGCTTAATGCAAGGTTTTTGTAAACATTTCTTCAAGAGGTAGCTTTTATACTGAAAACTATGCCCGTCATCCTTCACAGGGCTAGAACTTTCATGGAGTTCCTTTCCTGCAGCGTTCGCAGCTCCTTCCCGGAACAGGGAGTAACATGTTACAATTTTTTACACTCTGCAGAGGTGCGTTACTTTACCCATAAGAGATCAAGACTTTGTTGCACAACCGGGTGATCTTTCCCGTCCACACTCTCTTTGGTGTGGGGCCCAGTTTTTGATCCAAGTCATTCACTGTGCCTCTCCGCACAACACATGCCCACCCAATTCATGCATAGCGAGTTTACCCCTGATGCTCTACCCCTCACGGTAGACACCTAGGCTCTCCTTGCAGACCATCCTAGACCCCAGTCTCCGTGGGAATTAAGGGATCCCACCCATGTGCATGTAGTCCCGCAAGACCTACAGCCTACGGCACTGGCAGCCCGTTGACATGCATCCGGGAGAAGTACAGATGGCATTTCCCGTCCCATTCCAGGTCTTATGGTTAACGCGTCTTTACGGCGCAATCATTATGACGGCATTTGTTGTTAATCCTAGGTAATACTTTCCCGTGCAAATGGGACCTCCGGACCTATTCATCTTACCATGGTCCCATCTGCCATCCATAATAGGTTACCACCAAGCAGGTAGATAGCCAAATAGTCATGTTATTAAAGAAAT
The DNA here is from genome assembly GCA_012064385.1 of Puccinellia tenuiflora. Taxonomy (NCBI): domain Eukaryota; kingdom Viridiplantae; phylum Streptophyta; class Magnoliopsida; order Poales; family Poaceae; genus Puccinellia; species Puccinellia tenuiflora. The sequence goes on along the minus strand of QRDG01002180.1, from coordinate 81,781 downwards.
AGGTTTTATGCTTTCTTTTATAAAGGTGATAGTATAATAGGGTTTTGCAAATAGTTTTCTAACAAATATTTCAAGAGGTATGAGCAAGTGATGAACTTGCCTGTGGCAGAGGTAGCAGTTCATGCCCTTCGGGATTCTAGGGTTTCGTCAGAACCCGGAGATCTGAAAATGGCAAAGTAGTCCGGGTAAGGACTACTGGAAACACTTGCAACATGCTATTATGCATATATATGAGATGCATAGCGAAATAACCCAAAATACCCAAGCTCACAAGAAGGCACTACGCATTATTGATTATTTTGTGAACGGTGAAACACTTTGAGTTGTTATAAAACTCAGACTTAAGTGTTTGCTATGATTAACAAAGTGATGCTTCAAAAGAGTAATACACATCTTACAGATGCTCAATTAGGAATTGCATTTATATCAAAACTTTAATTTTATCTAGCTACTTTCAAAAAGAAATAGCACTAGAGTGATAGATTTTCAAATGAACTCCTTTTTGTGTGTTTTACCTAGGATGAGTAACAGGGCAATCATTTACAGAAGGTAATTGAAATCAAATTTTATGTTTTGTACTATATTTCAAAATTATTTTCTTTTTAGAAAACTAGTTGTTTTGGAAGCTAGTACAAGGCAAACCCACTTACTACCTTTGAATTAATTACAAANGTAACAGAAAATAATCTAAACATGGTAAGTGTCTACTTACGGCAGTCCAAGTGGGTAACAACATGGCAGCACAACAAATCATGGCATAAGCAAATAATAGGGGTATCACCAGTACAGAGTCCAAGCCAGGTGGGGTTGGATCATATACCGGTGATCATACAAGAGAACTTACCTGTGACGAATAACGAGTGTACCTGTTGGTACCAAATATTATAACATCACCTGTCATCACAACTAGGCCCAATGGCCTTATCACATCTGTCAAATTACTAGCCCCCTGGCCTCAACTTTCCATTCTGGGCATGCACGGTTGATGTTGGCTCGGGCCTAACTCTAGGCTCCCAAGATCACACCATCACCCCAAACACGGGTAACCATCCACGACTCAAGTAACATTCCCTGCATCAGCCTATTGTAAACAGGTTGTTTATCTTTCAAACTGAACTTAAGTTTAACCTCCGGACTCGACAAAGGACAATAGTGTGACCGACACTGAACTGTTCCATAACCTAGGAACAAGGCTAGCTGCTAGTTGACACACTCTCGAGAGGTTGCAGTTACCACCCATCTAAATGCACCTTGCTTCATGACGGCAAGATACACTTACATAGCCGTTCACACTACCAAGACACTCCCTGTATAGCTACCGACATAACTTTATGTCTTATGACGAAGTGAATCCGGCACGTCCCCAACTCATGAGCAACGCCTAGCTCCGGAACCTTCACAAGACTAGCCCCGACCACAACTATGCAGTATCCGACTAGACTTGCCAAGTGGGTAGCATCAAAGGAGGCCCGATAGGTTACATAGGCTATGGCTCTCCCATTTGGGCGACAGTGGTAGTGCGTTCAATGATCAGATTGGTGGCACTATGTACTGACCCTATCGAAGCTTGGAGGGTTGGTTCAGTTAATCCAGTTTCTTTCAACAACAATTCCAACAACAGAGGGTTAGTCCAACAATAAATATAATATCACATCAACCTGAAACAGATTAGTCCAATGCAAAACCGTAATATCATATCAACATGAAACAAGAACAACCTGCACCCAATATTTCAAACAATATATAGTTAGTTCAATCAATGGTTAGTTTCAACCGGGCGATGGCGGAGATACCTCCGGCCAGTGACAGCCACAGGCTGAGTAAAAGAAAATAAATTAGCACAGTCAACCGGGCGAGGGCGGTGATAACTCCGACCAGTGACAGCCACGGGTTGATTTAAAGAAAATAAAATAGCACAGTTAACCGGGCGAGGGCGGAGATAACTCCGACCTGTGACAGCCATGGGTTGAGTAAAAGAAAGTAAAACAGCACAGTTGGTTAGCGTCAATCGGGCGATGGCGGAGATGCCTCCGGCCAGTAGCAGCCACAGATCGACTACAAAAGTTAGTGGAGGCGTCCACGCGATCCCATTCCACCATCCCATTGACTGCGGCTGTTCCTCTAGTCCGTCGTTGCCGGAATGGGGAGTGGTGCATGGTACCGTCCAACGCACGCCACAACTCTACAGAAAAGTAGCCGCTTCAATCCACTTGGGCAGGACCCAACGTGTATTTAGACAGGGTATCGGAACTCAACCCACGGGACATGGGTTTATCGTATTACAGGTATGAAACAAAGTCACGATATCTCGTGACGCACAGTTGACAGATGATAACAAGCAATAAAATGCACCGATATGACAGGGTAATATGCAAACAAAAAAACAGCGCTTGAGTGTTCATAGCAAGTGGTTAGCTTTCCTTCGAAGATCGACACCATTTGGCTTAGGGGGTCACGGACACGTCACGGGTTCGGGTCTCGATTTGCCGGTACCGCGGAATACCTATACATGCATACACGGGTGCTGAGCATATAAACATTTTACAAAAATGTGAAACCTATACCACTGGATAGAGCTTCTCAAACCATGAATTTAGAAATTTGAATCACCTCAAACGGAGCTACGGTTCAAAAGTTAAGGCCGTGCGATGATTAGCTAATCGCTGCTCACTTCGAAAAAAAAATGAGACGGGCTGATTCCGAGCCGGGCCGGGCTGGTTGCGCAATCGACCGAAAGTGTCAGCACAGTGGAAACCAGGGTACCACGGGCCGGCCTGCCAGGGCCCACAAGATTCTTCAGAAGATTTCGCCAAGGACCAGGCTCTCCAAGCCTGGCGAGCCTCGCGAGGGTTTCTCCCTCGCGAGGGGCCTTTTCTCCTCGCCGAGGGTTTTCCCCCTTGGCGAGGGACCTCTCCTTGAGGAGGCGTCTCGGACGCCACCAGTAATTCTGCTACGGACCAAGCTGGAAGGCTCGGCGAGGCCTTTTGCCTCGCGAGGCTTCCTTCCTCTCAAAGCCAGCTCTGCCTCCGCAGCAGAGCGCACATGGGCTCTGCGCCCATGTGCAGAATGACGTGCGCGCCTGCGCACGGTGACGACGACACCGCAGTTGCCATTTCCATGTATGAAGGGGTCAACAAAGCAGCAGCAAGCAAAGCGGACAACGAGTATTGCCACTTTGGTGATAAGGGAACCGTCTACAGCTACGCTCCAAGGGCGACGTCACCGTGGGACCCGTTCCACCTCTGCAGCGCCAGCCCGCTGTCCGGCTGGCCGGTGGCTTTTCAGCTTTGGTGGCGCCGCCCCCTGCCGTGGACCGCGTCCATGGACTTCACCTTTATGGTGGACTCTACCTTTATTATGCACCGTGCCTCCTCCTTCGTCGCCATGTGGTAGCCCTTCCCGCCAAGATGTTTTGGGGGAAGAGGCTCGAGACGCCTATAAAGGGAGGGGGAGCACGTTTGTGCAAGGGGTGGGTTAGTTGGTTGGCATCCGGTTCACAAGTTCACCATATTAGAGCTTGGACCAAAACCCTAGCCATTGTTAGCCACCCAGAGCTCGCCAAGCTCGCCCTGTACTAAAACTTCTCCAAGAAAGTGCAATACAACTCTAAGCAAGACGCAGGGTTTTACCTCACCTAGAGGGCCCTGAACCTGGGTAATACGGCGTGTTCCTCTCTGCAGTGCTTCCCCGCAACGATCCAGGCGAGCATCGTCGCCGTGGCACGTTGAGGGTTGTTTGATTCCGCGTTCAGCCCCTTACTCGATCCTTCGTGAGACGCACCCTGTTCCTGGGACAGTTCTCCGACATTTGGCATGCCAGGTAGGGGCTGAGGCGCATCTTATACCTCGACACCGCCATGGCCGGCTCTCGCGCGGAATGACTTGCTCGCCGGACGGCCAGCGCCGCCACCGCTCCTCCTGCCGGCCGCCCGCGCGGCTGTCCGCGTGGGAATGCTGCTCCGGAGCGCCATGTTGCCCCCGAACCCCGTGTCGAGCACCCGGAGGACGACGACATCGACCGCGCTAAGGACGACCTCGGCGAAGAGGAGGCTTCCTCCCTGCACCCGTCGCGGGACCATGCTGCCTCCTCGCTGGGCCGCCCTGCGCCCAGCCCGGCGACTGCGCTTCTCATGGCGCAGGAGCTGCTGCAGTACCATCCCACGCCGGAGGCCCAGGAGGCCTGGCTCAGCCGCCTCTCCAAGCTCGCCGGCGCCGCTCGCGTCGCCGCTCCCACGCCGTCCCGTTCGTTATTCCTCTCTGCTCGTGCAGCGGACGTGGCGCACAGCGCGCCGCATGATCCTCCTCTCCCTCCTCGTCACCCCGCGCCCGCTCCAGCTCCACCAGTTCCGCCGCAACCCGCCCCAGCCGGGGCTCCTCCTCACGACAACCGCGCTGCATCGCACGCGTCGTCGCTGCACGACTGCCAAATCGTGCAGCGAGCCCCGGAGGACGCACGCGTGAGCATCGAGCGCAACCAAGATCGCCACAACCGCGCGTCCATGACATCGCCGCCGCAGGGCGCCACCTCCGCGCCACCCTCGCCAACGGCCCGGTCACCTACGGCACGACGGCCGCGTTCACCCGCAGCCTCCGTCGCGTCGTCTGGCCGGCCAAGTTCCGGCCGGATCTTCCTCCGCACTACGACGGCAAGAACAACCCCCTGGAGTTTCTGCAGCTCTAGACTCTGGCCATCCAAGCCACCGGGGGCGACGACAAGGTCATGGCGAACTGGTTCCCCATGGCCCTCAAGGACTCCGCGTCCTCATGGCTCACCAACCTCCCCGCCGAGTCCATCAACACCTGGGAGGACCTCTGCCGGTGCTTCATCGCCAACTTCAAGGGCACGTACGAGCGCGGCCTCACGTACAATGATCTCCGCGCCGTGCGCCAGAAGCCTGGCGAGACCCTCCGCAAGTACATCCAGCGCTTCAGCCAAGTGCGCAACAAGATCCCCAACGCCACCGACGCGCAGGTCATTTCGGCCTTCCAGGCTGGGGTCACGGATGTACGGATGCTCGAGAAGCTTGGCATCCACGACAACATCACCACCGTCGTCAAGCTTTTCGACTTGGCGGACAAGTGCGCCAAGGCTGAGGAGGGCCACTTGTTCGTCAAGAACGAGCCAGGGGACCCCGCCGAGGAGTCCAAGAAGAAGAAGAAATCCGCTGAAAAGCGCAAGACCACTGCTGTCCTCGCGGCTGAGCCTGACGCCAAGTAGCCTCGCCAAGCTGCCACTCCAGCCGCGGGACCCGAGAAGAAAGATGATCGTCCCTTCTGCATCTACCACAACAGGCACTCCCACGCCACCGAGGACTGCTACGACATCAAGAGGCTTTGCGAGGCTCATGAGGCTCGCGAGGCAAACGACCGGCAGCAAGGCCGCGGAGGCCGCCGGGGGCGACGCTGGAACAACAACTACAATGATAACTACCAGCAGAACCCCCAGGCTAACGCCGCCCAGCCCATGAACGACAACCTGCCTGCCGAGACTCCTGAGGGCTACCAGGTGCCTCGCGGGGCCGCTTGCATCCTTGGCGGGGCTCAGGCCCCCAGCTCCAACCGCCACTTCAAGCAATTCGCTCGCGAGGTCGTGGCAGCCCTTCCTGGGGTTGAGGCCTCCAGGCCCCTCAAGTGGTCCCAGTGCCCCATCACTTTTGACTCCAGCGATCACCCCAAGTCCACCTCGACTGTGGGCACCATCCCGCTGGTCTGCACCCCCACCATCAACAACATCGCCGTCTCTAAGACGCTCATCGATGGGGGTGCCGACCTCAACGTCATCTCTGTCGAGACATTCGAGAAGCTGCAGTTGCCCTACGAGCGGCTCATGCCCACCAGGCCCTTCTCGGGGGTGACAGAGGGTCTCACTACCCCTTTGGGGCAGGTGAGGCTCGCTGTCACTTTCGGCACCCAGGCCAACTATCGCACCGAGCTGATCAATTTTGACGTCGCGCGCATCGGCTTGCCCTACAATGCCAGCCTCGGCTACCCCGCCCCCGCCAAGTTCATGGTGGTGACCCACCACGCCTACAACCTCGTCAAGCTCCCTGGCTCGGGCGGCACCATTGCCATCCGCGACATGGTCTCGGACGCCCTGTACGCTGCGCAAGCGGCCTACAAGGCTGCCGCGGTGGCGTCACCCGCTGACGAGGATGAGGAACCCCTCCCGAGGCCTCCCGCGAAGAAGAAGCAGCTGTTCTCTCAGGAGAAGGCCGCAACGAAGTAAGTGCCCCTTGAGGCAAACGGCTCGGGGGCTAGCGTCACCATCGGCGCCAACCTGCCTCCCAAATAGGAAAGCGCGCTCGTCGCCTTCCTCAGAGCAAACTCTGACATGTTCGCTTGGACACCGTCAGATATGTCCGGAGTACCGAGTGAGGTGATCGAGCACCACTTAGCCGTGTGTCCAAATGCACGCCCCGTGCAGCAAAAGGCGCGGCGCCAGGCGCCAGAGAAGCAAGATTTCATCGTCAAGGAGGTAGAGAAACTGAAGAAGGCCAGCATCATCAAGGAAGTGGTCCATCCCACTTGGCTCTCCAATGGTGTGGTCATCCCCAAGCACACCGGAGGAAGCCGCCTCTGCATCGACTTCACCGACCTCAACAAGGCTTGCCCCAAGGACCCCTATCCCCTCCCGAGGATCGACCAGATCGTGGACTCCACCGCCGGCTGCGCACTCCTCTGTTTTCTGGATGCCTTCTCTGGTTATCACCAGATCAAGATGGCGAAGGAGGATGAGGAGAAGACAGCATTTCTCACCCCTTGTGGTGTGTTTTGCTACGTCTGCATGCCCTTCGGCCTGAAGAACGCTAGCGCCACTTTCCAGCGCCTCATGAGGATCGCCTTGGGGGCTCAGATGGGGAGGAATGCAGAGGCCTACGTCGACGACATCGTCGTCAAGACTCGCGAAGAAAGCACGCTCATCCAGGACCTCGAGGAGACCTTTGCCAACCTACGCAAGGTCAACATCAAGCTGAACCCCGCTAAGCGCGTCTTCGGGGTCCCTTCAGGCTAGCTCCTCGGGTTCCTGGTATCCCACCGCGGCATCGAGGCCAACCCCGATAAGATCAAGGCCATAAAGCAGATGCAGCCTCCTCGTCGCCTCAAGGACATGCAACGCCTAGCGGGATGTATGGCCAGCCTTGGCCGTTTCATCTCCAAGTTTGGCGAGAGGGCGCTGCCATTTTTCAAGATCATGAAGAGGTCCGGTCCTTTCAAGTGGACCCCTGAAGCAGCAGAGGCCTTCGAGGACCTGAAGAAATACCTGGCGAGCCCACCCATCATTGTTGCCCCACGCCCTCGCGAGTCTCTGAAGCTGTATCTTGCAGCCACTCCTCAGACGGCAAGCGCGGTCTTGGTGGCTGAAAGGGAAGAGCCAGTCCTCGCCAAGCAGAACCCCGCCTCGCCGAGCCCAGAACCACCCGACAAGGAAGCACCCTCGTCAGGCCTCCAGCCTCCTGTCGAGCCTCCACAAGAAGGATCTCAAGAAACCCTCGCCGAGGACTCCACCGAGCCTGGAGAGGAGCCAGCCGCTGCCACGCCGACGACTACCCTCGTCGAGCATCCCGTGTACTTCGTCAGCACAGTGCTGCGGGACGCTCGCGAGCGCTACCCCATGCAGCAAAAGCTCCTCTTCTCGCTCCTCAGCGCCTCCAGGAAGTTGCGCCACTACTTCCAGGGCCACCGCATCAAGGTGGTCACCTCATACCCCCTGGAGCAAGTCCTGCGCAACCCAAACGCAACAGATCGCGTCGCAAGCTGGGGCATCGAGCTACAACCTTTCGAGCTGGAGTTTGACAGCACCAGGGTCATCAAGGGCAGGGCGCTGGCTGATTTCATGGCCGAATGGACCGACACGCGTGAAGAAGAGCCCCCAGAGGAGGAAGCCACAGCCTCAGGAGGGACGGAACCAGGCCTCTGGACCATGCACTTCGACGGTGCCTTCGTGGCCAGGAGTGCAGGGGCTGGTGCCGTCCCCACCTCACCAACAGGCGACAAGCTCTACTACGCCGTCCAGCTGTGCTTCAAGCGCATCCTCATCAAGGGGGACTCCCGGCTCCTCGTCAACTTCTCCAACAAAAGCTACACGCCTAAGGACACCTACATGGTGGCCTACCTTGAAGAGGTACGCAAGCTGGAGAAGCACTTCAGGGGCATGGAGCTGAAGCACATCCCGCGAGCAGACAATCAGGAAGCAGATGATCTCGCCAGATGAGCAGCAAGAAGGGAAGCCCAGAAGCCTGGAGTGTTCAAGGAGAGACTCACCAAGGCCTCAGTCAAGCAGCCAGTAGCCAATATCAGCATCTACAAGGAGCTCCCACTAGCCCCATCAAGTGGAGCACCAAACTGCGGGCTGCCCTCAGGTGATCGCTTGCTGCTGACTTTGGTGCGCCAAGACACTGGTTGGATCGACGAGATCAAGAATTACCTGCAAAATCGAGTCCTCCCCGAAGAAGATGCTGAAGCCGAAAGAATTGCTCACCAGGCCAAGTCTTACTGCCTTCATGACGGAGACCTGTACCATAAGCGCCCCAATGGGGTTGCCTTGCGGTGCGTCCCTGCCGAGGAAGGCCGCCGGCTCATCAGCGACATCCACAGCGGAGAGTGCGGCCACCATTCGTCCTCACGTACCCTTGCACGCAAGGTCTTCCGGAGTGGCTTCTACTGGCCTTCAGTGCTTCAAGATGTAGCCGCAATCGTTCAATCTTGCGACGCCTGCCAATTCCACGCCAAGCAAATCCACCAGCCCGCGCATGGACTCCAGACGATCCCGCTCTCCTGGCCGTTCGCGGTCTGGGGGCTGGACCTCCTGGGACCTTTCCCGCGAGCGCACGGGGGCTACCGCTACCTCTACGTCGCCATCGACAAATTCACCAGGTGGCCTGAGGTGGAACCCGTGCGAACCATACCGGCGAAGTCAGCGGTGAAATTCATCAGGAGCCTGGTCTGCCGCTTCGGCGTACCCAACCGCATCATCACCGACAACGGCTCACAATTCATCAGCGGTGCCTTCAAGTCCTACTGCGGCAGCCTCAGCGCCCAAATCTGCTATGCCTCGGTGGCGCACCCACGAAGCAACGGACAGGCTGATCGTGCCAACGCCAAGGTGCTCAAGGGCCTCAAGACGAGAAGCTTCAACCGCCTCAAGGCCAGCGGCAAGCACTGGATCGATGAGCTCCCCTCAGTGCTCTGGTCCATCCGCACCACGCCAACAAAGCCAACTGGTGAGACGCCGTTCTCCCTCGTCTATGGTGCTGAAGCCGTCCTCCCCAGCGAGATCACCCACGGCTCTCCAAGAGTCTTGGCCTTCAAGGAGGCTGAGCAAGACGAACTGCGCAACAACGATCTCCTGCTGCTTGAAGGGCTCCGCCGAAACGCGGCCCTGAGAGCGGCAAGGTACCAGCAAGACCTCGGTCGCTACCACAGCCGCCACATCCGCCCGCGCACTCTCGAAGCAGGAGACCTTGTCCTGAGGAGAATCCTCTCCAGGGCAGGCCTCCACAAGCTCTCACCAATGTGGGAAGGACCCTACAGATTCATCCACATCGCCAGGCCTGGCTCCGCGCGGCTCGAGACGGAGGACGGCATCCCTATCGCCAACCCCTGGAACATCCAGCACCTGCGCAAGTTCTACCCCTGATCGTCCTCGATGAGCAATTTTTTGCTTCAAGGGAGAGCCTCGCGCCATCATCCTCCACGAGGAAAAACTTCGGCCTCCCCTCTCTACTATACGTTGCCGCGGGCCGTTCGAGAAGACTCCCAAGCCACCGCGCCTCGGCAAGGTGGCTTTTTCAAGCACCATGCCTTGGCGAGGTGGATCCCCATGCCCAGCCATCGTGGACCGCAGGCTCTACAAGCCACCCCCGCATAGGGGCCCCCTCTGAGCTCTCTACATGCGTCGCCCCGAGCACGCCCCCTCGAGAGTCTCAGCCACAGCATGTGGAACCCCAAGCCTGACATGGCGGATTTTTTGTGTTTCTGGCCACGCCAGTGTAATGAACCTCTGTTTTAGGTCAATTTGAACCATTGCGCATCGCGCCAGCACATGTTTGCTTTGGTAAGCTTTTATGTTATTTCATCCTTGCTCGTACGATCCCTCCTGTGTATCTCTCGAGCGGGGGCTAGCATGGTGCCATGCCACGGGAGCATCCCGGCAGCACCTCAAACCCAAGGGATCCGAGCACAGGTCAGCTTTCATGCATGTCAACTCCCAAGGAGCTCTGAACTCATGAGCCGGCTCCCGTGCACATCAACTCACCAAGGACCTTGGTGCCTGTTCTCCTCGCGAGACACACATGAAGGAACCTACGAGCGCGCATAAGTTATCTAGCTATGTGTTGCTTGTGGGTACGCCTATCTATCAAAACGCAGGAAACAGGTCCAAAATGCCTCGTCAGGGAACCGACACCCTCTCTAAGGCGAGAACGCCTCGCCGGGGAGCCAACACCCTCTCCAAGGCAAAAATGCCTCGCCAAGCTAAGTCTAAACACTTGGTTGATTTTCCTCTCGCTGGTTTTTGCCCCTCGAGCCTCTTTTCTCTCTCCTATGCCTCATGGGCTGCTTGCACGTCGAAGGGGAGCCAACACCCTCTCCAAGGCAAAAACGCCTCGCCAAGCTAAGTCTAAACACTTGGTTGATTTTCCTCTCGCTGGTTACTTCTTGAGGCCTCACGCACCCACCGGCCTTGTGGAGCCCTGACTCTCGCATACGGAAGCGGCGGTGGTGTAGCGCTGAGAGAGGGTCCTAAGACGTAGAGCGAAAAAGACATGAATGGGAAAGACAAAAGCCTCCCGAGGGAAATTCACAACCACACTTCAAGTGAAAACTTAATAGTCTTTACAAGGCTATTACAAATAAATGCTAAGGTAGTCCGTGCCTCTTCACGTCCAGGTATAGGAGAACTCAGGCCGTCGTACCTCCTGAGGTGCCCGCTCCGTCCACGGTAGCCTTCGTCTCCTCCTCCAGGGCATCCTCCTCGTCATCGCCTTCGATCACGACTTGGTCGAACTTCTTGGCATATGCCTCGGCGGCTTCCCGCGCCTTGTTGCTTATGACGACTGGCGGCGCCGTCACGGCCTCAAGGTCAAGTGAGGGCTGGAGCCTCACGAGGTTGCTGAAGATGCGGGTGGAGGCGATGACGAGGAGATCACGACTCTCCTCCACGACGCGCTCGTCGAAGCCCTTCGAGGTCTCTTCAAGCTTTCTGAGGAATTTCTCGAAGAAGAACGAGTACGCCGCCTCGTCGTCGGTCCCTGCGGAGAAGGGGGGAACCTCAATCCTCAAGTCATCCCCAACGGCACGCACGCGGTTCACCAAGTCTTGGAGAATGCGCTGGCGCTGGCGCGACAAGGACTGGCCAATCTGGTGCTGGTCCCGTGCCCGCTCCACGAGATCCGCGACCGGCACCACCTGCTGTCGGAGCTCGTCCAGGTCTCTCTCCAGGGCGACGGCGTTCCCCTCTGCGCGAGCCTGGGCCTCCCTGGCGCTCTCGAGGCAGGAGGTCATCCGCTTCTCCTCCTGCTCGAGCTCCTTGATGCGGTCCTGGAGCTCCTTGCGCTTGGACTTGAAGCGGTCCTCCTGTTTCGTGACCTTCTCCTCGTAATCCTTGGAGAGAGTTTCGCGGACGAGCTTGACCCTGGTGTCGGCCTCCTCCTGAATTCTTTTCGTCTTCAGCGCGAAGTCGGCGTTGGCCTTCTCGTGGCGCTCCGCGTAGGAGGCCTCATTCTTGGCCACCAAGCCCTCGCGGGCCTACAATTGCCCCTCGCAGATTGCTTGATCCTTCTCAAGCAGTTGGACCTGCTCCTCGCGCTGGCGCAGCTCTTTCTCGCGGAGGGAGAGCTCTCCTTCGCGTCGCGCCAGCTCTGCCTCGCGCGGTGCCAGCTGCTCCTCACGAGCATCCAGCAGCTCGCGGAGCTCCTTCAAGCTGGCCCTTGCAACCTCGGAGTCAGCGGCGAATTTCTGCTCCGCAGCCGCTATCTCCTGCTGCTTGGAGGCGGTCTCCGCCTCGAGCGTCTCCCGCGCAGCGTCTAGCTGGTCCATGACCTCCGCCGCCTCCTGCTTGACGTTGTCACGGGTCTCCTTGGTGAAGCGAAGGGCCTCTTGGCGCTCCGCCTGGGCCGCCGCATCCTGCCGGCGGCACAACTCCACCCTCTCATGGAGGAGGGCCCAGGCCTCGCCTAGCCTCGCCCGCTCCTCCTCTATGGCGAGTTCTTCTTCGGCGAGCTGCGCCGCCAGCTCGTCGAGTGTCCGCCGCGCCTGGTTGAGGACGACTTGGCGACGGACTGTATGGCGCCGCGGCTCCCGCAGCGCCAAAGTCCCTGCACCACTGCTGGGTGCGGAGGCCTCGATCCCTGTCGAGGCGCCCGAGGCCTCCTGCCTTGGGCTCGCCGCCGCCTCTGGTGCGGCCTGGGGCCTTGTGGGGGTGCCTCCCTCGTTGCCCGCTTCAGGAGCCCTCTGGGGGCTGGGCGTCCTCTCGCCCCCAGCTCCGGCACCTGTGGGCTCCGGAAGCACCTCTGCCTCCTGCTCCCCAGGGGCACTACCTGCCCCTTCCGTGGCGGCCGCGTCCGTCACGGCCTCGGGCGCATCGGTCCCTCTTGAGGGAGCCTCCTCCTCCTCTGGAGGCGGCTCCAGGATGATTTCCTCATCCACCCTTTTCTCCTTCGTCTCCTACTGGACGGGAGGAGTGGCCGCCCTAGTTGGCGGCGGTGGCGCCACCTCTTCGGTCACCTCCTCCGCGTGGTGCTCCACCACGGGGGGAGTCGCCACCCGAGCCAACGACAGCGCCGTTTCTTCAGCCGCCTCCTCCGCGCGGTGCCCCACCACGGGAGGAGCCGCCGTCCGGGGCGGCGATGGCGCCACCTCTTCAACCGTCTCCTCCGCGTGGTGCTCACCCGCAGGAGGGACAACCACCTGCTGCGGCTCGCTAGCTGCAGGCGTCTCTGCGACGACGCTGGCGGTCTCTCCAAGCTTGTGGAGCCGCCGCCTCTTTGGCTCCGCGGGTTGCCTGAAAGAAAGAGAGGTAGAAGATCCTTCAGAGAGGGTTTTCCTGAAGCACAGCGATAAAAGGGAAAGGAAGAGTCGAAGCTTACTCATCAGCCATCACCCACACCCTCTTCTTCGCCTTGGGCGGCTGGGTGTTGCTTGCTCCGGCCTCCTCTTGAGGCGCGCGTGCCTCCTCGCGAGGGGCGCTCCTCGCAACCGCGGCTCTCTTGTCGTGGATGGCCTTGGAGCGGGGCTCACAGCGTCCTCCCCTGCTGCCGCTTGTCTCCTCCTCTCCGATGCATCGAGAGTGGGCGATGCGGAAGGCATCTTCCTCATCGCTGGAGGAGATCACCTGGGGGTCCACCTCGGCGGGGGCGCTCCTTGAGGAGCCGGCGGAACCTCTCGAGGGGTCGGCACCTCTAGAGACCTCGCCCTCGCCAACGAGGTTGGCGCTTCTCGAGGCCTCGTCCTCACCGAAGGGATCCTCCCCCCTCGAGGCCTCTTCCTCGCCAGACTCTTCGGCCTCCTCCGGCTCCGGAGACTCGTCCATGTACTCCGGCTCCGCCGCCCACGTGTTGGGACGAGGCCCGCAGTGCCCCGCGGGCACAATTCCCCACTCGTCGAACACAGGCATGCACCTGCGCTGCTCCTTGATGCTCTCCTCGGCAAAGCTGATGAGTGGCCGGGCCTCGTCGCGGGAAGGACGCGGGATCTGCGGCGTCGTGAAGAGGACCCCCATGATCTGGCGTAGCACCTGAGGCGAGAAGTTGTCCGAGCACAGCCGCATCGTGTCCTCCTTGCCTGAGTACCGCCACACAGGCTCGGAGTGCCACTGGAGGGGGGCGACCCGGCGCCTCGTGAAGTCTCTTGCCACCATCTGGCCGGTGACCCCCGCCTCGCGGAGGCGCCGGATGCACTCGTACACCACGTCGAGCCTCGCGCCCCTGAAGTCTGCGCTCGCCCAGCGCGCCCACTTCCTCGGGGGTGCCTCGGGCACCTCTAGGAGAGGGTTTGTCCTCTTGGCGTCGACGAAGAGCCACTTCTTGCGGAAGTCCTTCACCTTCTTCGCCACCTTGGTGATGGCGTTCTCACCGCACCAAGCAATGGGAACGTAGTTCTCACTCCTGGCGGCGGCAATGCGGAAGGAGACGCAGCCGAGCCGCTCTTTGGGGGCGGTGCTCCGGAGGGAGTAGAAGCTACGGAAGAGTGCCACCGAAGGACGGATGCCAATGTAGGCCTTGCAGAGGTGGGCGAAGATGGCGAGGATAAGGATGGAGTTTGGGTGGAGATGAAGCAGTTGGATCTGATACACCTCCAGAATCGCCAGGAGAAAATCAGAAAAGGGGGGAACAAGGCCGGCGTAGAGAGTATGGAGGAAGATGGGGTAGAACCCCTCGGTGAGCCTGCCGCTGGCCGGCCTCATCTCGGTGGCGCCGTGCTCGTTGGTGCTCGCCGCCGCCAGGTGGCGCACCTTGGCTATCGCCGCCGCGGTGACGTGGGTCTGCGGCAGCGCCCCCTCAAGAGCCGCACCGCGCGCCGCCGCCGCGGACGTGCCAGCCCGCATCACGGCCTTGCCCTTCGGGTCGACGTTGGCTTTCTTGGGTGCCATTGATCGCTGGAGAAGGAGATTGCTGAGGCGGAGTGCACTGGAGACGATTGGAGGAGTTGGGAGGAGTGCGCAGAGAGCAATGAATGGAGTGACGGGCGCCGACTGCGTGCCCAGGCTTTATTGACCGGCTCCCGAGTCGTGGCCGGCCCCGCCACGTCGCCCGTTGGAGCCGAGGAGGTCGTGGCCGCGGGCGAAACCGATGCGCCCCACGTGTCACGGCCCCGGCAGGCACCGTTGGGCCCCCGACGCTTCGCCTTCATCTATGGGCCTCGGCGTGCCCATCGCGGGCCCAGGGGCTACTGTCGGCACAGTGGAAACTAGGGTACCACGGGCCGGCCTGCTAGGGCCCACAAGATTCTTCAGAAGATTTCGCCAAGGACCAGGCTCTCCAAGCCTGGCGAGCCTCGCGAGGGTTTCTCCCTCGCGAGGGGCCTTTTCTCCTCGCCGAGGGTTTTCCCCCTTGGCGAGGGACCTCTCCTTGAGGAGGCGTCTCGGACGCCACCAGCAATTCTGCTAAGGACCAAGCTGGAAGGCTCGGCGAGACCTTTTGCCTCGCGAGGCTTCCTTCCTCTCGAAGCCAGCTCTGCCTCCGCAGCAGAGTGCACATGGGCTCTGCGCCCATGTGCAGAATGACGCGCGCGCCTGCGCGCGGTGACGACGACACCGCAGTTGCCGTTTCCATGTATAAAGGGGTCAACAAAGCAGCAGCAAGCAAAGCGGAAAACGAGTATTGCCACTTTGGTGATAAGGGAACCGTCTGCAGCTACGCTCCAAGGGCGACGTCACCGTGGGACCCGTTCCACCTCTGCAGCGCCAGCCCGCCGTCCGGCTGGCCGGTGGCTTTTCAGCTCTGGTGGCGCCGCACCCTGCCGTGGACCGCGTCCATGGACTTCACCTTTATGGTGGACTCTACCTTTATTGTGCACCGTGCCTCCTCCTTCGTCGCCATGTGGTAGCACATAAAGGGAGGGGTCAGCACGTTTGGGCAAGGGGTGGGTTAGTTGGTTGGCATTCCGGTTCACAAGTTCACCATCTTAGAGCTTGGACCAAAACCCTAGCCATTGTTAGCCACCCAGAGCTCGCCAAGCTCGCCCTGTACTAAAACCTCTCCAAGCAAGTGCAATACAAGTCTAAGCAGGACGTAGGGGTTTTACCTCACCTAGAGGGCCCTGAACCTGGGTAATATGACGTGTTCCTCTCTGCAGTGCTTCCCCGCAATGATCCAGGCGAGCATCATCACCGTGGCACGTTGAGGGTTGTTTGATTCCGCGTTCAGCCCCTTACTCGATCCTTCGTGAGACGCACCCTGTTCCTGGGACAGTTCTCCAACAGAAAGACGCGTTCGGTTCAGGGAAGCGGAGACGCACGGGAGGGCGCCTCCACTTAACTGATGTGGCGGCTAGGGCCCGCCTGTCGGCGTCTGGAGGCACCACGCTGGCCGCCAGCGCGGACGCTGGCCTCTTCGCATCGAGGCGACGCGGGACGAGCCCGATGCGGTGCGCCAGGGCACGGCCGGCTGCCGGAGCCAGCTGCCACCGCCACTCCCCCGCTTCCCTACGCCGGGCGGAGATGCAGAAGGACCCGTGGGGTCATGCCGCAGGCAGGGAGAGGTCGAGGAGGGACAGGGAGGCCACCTGCGCCCTGCCTCCGCGCTCGGGGCCGGGAGCTCGCCGCCGGCGGGTGTAGATGATGCCGAGGCATCGCTGCACCAAATCGCAAAACAATTTGTCCGGGAGGTAGAGGGCATCAAGGGGATTCTTCCTGCAAGTTTAATCGACGAATGGCACTCGAAATCGGTCGCGGCGATCCGAGGACCCGCGGCCATGACCTCGGCCACTCCAACGAAATGTAGCTCTATTCGGCACCTATCTGGGTGGGGAGGTCCAGGGGAGGAAGAAGGGGTGGCTTCTCGTGCGAGAGAGCTCGGGTGCTCCTTTATAGGGCTCTGGGGGGGGGAGACAATGATCGTGACAGTTCGGCGGAAAGGGCGGGGTGACGTGCTCGATGCTGCCGCGACGGGACGATGGACGATGTGTCGACGGGGTAGTAGGGGGGTGTGCTGGACGACGAGAAACACGGCCGGGGATAAGATCGAGCGACGTCACGGCACTGGTGAGGGGTCCCACGGCGGACTGTTTCGGCGGCGCGTCGTCTAGTGGCAGGGCGGCGCTGTGGGGAGGTGAGGTGGCGGTGCGGGCATGGGGGAGGGGTCTAGGGACAGGGAGTGTAATAGGGGGGCAACGGGGGAGGCAGGAGGAAGCTGGACGGCGACGTCCAGGAAGGGGCGGCTCCGCCTGGCCATGGACATGCCCTTGGTGACCATGCCAGCCACCATGCCGACATCGGCATCCACATGCTTCTCTCACCCCAGGGCTTGAAAATGAAAACGAATCGCGTCACCTTGTGCCAAATTCCAAACCCTACTAAACTCTAGTTATCAGTTTTTGCTGGTTTGCAACTTGGTGTAAACAAAAATTCAAAAATAGTAGGGGACACCAGGTGCTCGATGAAATGATTAGGGCTTTTCACATCTCAGAAAAATCCCAGAAATTCAAAAATAGTAGGGGACACCAGGTGTATATGGTATTCCTGTGGAGTTTGGGCTCAGTTGGACACCTGGAAGATAGCTAAATAAATTGGTGTTCAAAAGCACCCTAATGGCATGGGCATGATAAATGCACTTCCTCAAATGATCTTGACATGATATTCTGGATATGTGGTTATATATGGGAGTTTGTCATCTTGGCAAGGCACCAATGCCAAATGATTTTTGTATCTAGGGTTTGCTTTGGAAATTGCTATTAGGCATAAAAAGGGCATTACAAAGGAAGTACCTCAAATATTGCTCAAATGAGGTTGGGCCAATGGAGTGAAATGTCCAGGAGGTGAAATTAGGCCTATGCCCAAAATTGTAGAATTTTTGGATGAGTGGAATGTGTCTGAATAATTATTGGATTGGAAATGGCATAACAGTGAATATGATTTAACCTTGGGATTTTGCATTGGACTACGGAATAATTTTCCATGAGATGGATGTATATGTAAGAGGGAACCATTTTGGTGGCTTGGTAGAATTTTTCTTAAGATGCAATTGTGGTGGTGGCTTTTGGTGGGATAGAGGGGAGGGTTTTTGGGACATTTGAGTGGCACCAATGGGTGACCACGAAAGTAGCGGGCATCGAGATATGATGGGGGTTGATAAGATCAAGGTTTATTGGGAAATCTCCAAGTGAGCAAAACCAAAGTCAATTCAAAGACCAACAAGTGGAAGAAAATAGTTTGGAAACAGAAAAAGTTTTTCGGGCGGGAGAAAAATATTACTAACATTAGGGACGAATTTTCGGGATGTGAGACCCCAGCTCCTTGGCCACCCTTAGTCTTGCTTCTTCTAGCTTCGTGCCCTCCCTAGCCCTTCACAAACCACAAGGCCATGTCGGGGGAGGTAGGGATGTCCTTCTCGGGGACGATGACGGCGGCGTCCGTGCATCGGGGTGCGGCGGAGGCTCCTAGGGGAACTGGGGCCCGTGCTGCTGGAGAAGAAGACGAGGTGATGTCACGCCTGGCTCTCGCTATGGGCGTTACGCGCTTGGCGACAATCTCTGGTCCCGCAGCCCAGGAGGAGGCTCGGGTGCGTGCGCTCCGCAGGGCTCAGCTTCTGGCGGCGTTGAAGGGGAAGACCGCAGGGATCCCGGAGGCATCCCAGCTCTGGGTGGAGTTCGATGCCATCGAACAGGTCGGTGTTGCGTTTTTCTCGGCCCCTTGCTCCTCTTGGGCCTGGTCTAGATCCTGAACGAACTTGTCCCCTATCGCAGGCGGATGACAACGCCATGAGTGAGGTGGCGACCGAGGTGGTCTCCCTGCTCCACTGCCTGGCGCCCGAACGCACCAGACAGCCAGGAGACGCCTGAAAAAATCCTTCTGGGTTCTCCCTCGCCTCCCAGGCATCCCCGAGAATTGAGAGGTCCCCCATCGGGCGTGAACAAGGCAAGGGCGCACAGCAAAGAGCGCTAACTCCAAGCTGGCCTTAGTAGCACAGGGTCTAGTAGTTGCACAACCGAATGTAAATTCAAGAATGTAATTCAGAATGTAAATTCGGATGTGTGCAACCCTAGACTCAACTCCCGGGGTCATTTCCCAAATCTTCCTTTGCACTAACGTGCCGTCTGGTTTTCAGAGGAGGCCACTTAGGTGCAAGGCACTCTACCTCCGCACGATAGATGTACCCCCTAATTCGGACTATACCTTCCGGGAGTCCTTCGCCACTGTCAACGGGTACTAGGCCAGAGGGAAACAGATCGTTCACCGGGATGGTCGCATACCCCCACAAAGGCTCTCATCAACCGTCAAGCATGCGTAGGTCGATGGTATATTGACTCCGAGCGAGATGTTATGCCTAAATGCAGGATGCTGATGCAAGAACTTATCTGTTTTCATGTCGCGTCTACAGCCCATCCAGTCCTTCCCGGGTGTCAAACTCCTTTTTTCGTGTCCTGCCGCCCAATCCTGCCCCGGGAAGGAGCTACACACATTAAAATTTCAGTAGGAAAAGAATGGACCCTCTTTCCTATCATGCTAGCGTGTTATCCGAAGTAAACCACAAGCACAGTTGGTAGTACATTTTTGTGGTGAGGTGCGTTTCACCACAACACTACCCGATTCCCCTTTCCGCGGCAGTACGGCATGATCGGGCGGCGGTGCCTAGCCTGCGAGGCCACTCGCGGCGCTTCTACCCATCTGCCACCGGCACATACCAGCCCCCTGCTTACGGGTTGCTAAGGATAACACGCTTCCATGGAAGGATTGAGGCTCACGGGAAGTGAAATAACTTATCTTTTACTCTCCTGGCGACGATTCTTACACCCTATTACAGAACACTAGCCCCTCAGGCATGCTTTAACGGATCCGACATTTGCGATTCATGTTCGTAATCAGGGGTAGAATTTCCAAAGATTCTCGATGTTCCAGGCGTTGCCTTCCGGCCGGCCTTGCTCGTCCTCAAGGTACACCGTTCCGGGTTTCAGGGTATGTGTCACCCGGAAGGGTCCTTCCCACTTTGATGACATTTTGTTCAGGCTTTGCATGTTTTGCCTCTTGCGGAGTACCATGTGCCCGGGTTGCAGCTCCTGTGAGCGAACATGACAGCTGTGGTATCGGCAGAGTCCTTGTTGGTACCGAGCTGACCGTAAGGAGGCCCGGGACCTTTTCTCTTCCAGCAGGTTTATGTCCTCAATCCTCCGCTCTTCTTGCGTGTTCTCATCGTATGGCACCCGGGGGGATCCGTACTTGAGCTCTGATGGCGGGACAGCTTCAGCTCCGTAGACGAGGAAGAAAGGTGTCTCTCCAGTGGCTCTGCTTGGTGTTGTCCTGAGTGACCACAGTACGCTTGGCAGGTGATTAATCCAGTTTTTTCCCTTGTTCTCCAGCTTGTCAAACTCTTTGGTCTTCAATCCCTTGAGAACTTTCTGCATTTGCTCGCTCTACTTGCCCGTTGCTTCTTGGGTAGGACACCGAGGCAAAACACACCATGATGCCCATTTCTTCACAGAAGTTGAGGAAGGCTTTGCTTTGTGAACTGAGTGCCGTTGTCGGTGATGATTCTATTTGGTACTCCAAACCGGTAGACGATTCCTTCGATGAACTTGATGGCGGCCTGAGTCGTCTGACGTGGAACTGGCATCGCTTCCACCCACTTTGTGAACTTGTCGATTGCCATGAACAGGTATTCGTGACCTCCCATAGAATTTGGTATCTTGCCGACAATGTCCAGCCCCCAGACCACGAACGGCCAGGAGATTGGCATCGGCTGCAACGCTTGAGTTGGCTGGTGCGTGATCTTGGCGTAGTACTGGCAAGCTTCACAGGTCTTGACTAGCTGCTCCGCGTCATGAAATACCGCTGGCCAGTAGAACCCTTGGCGGAAAACCTTCCCGCCAAAGATCTTGAAGCCACATGACTTGAGCATATCCCCTCGTGTATGTCCCTCAGTAGTTCTCGGCCTGGTTCTTGCGATATGCACCGTAGCTTGACTCCGTTTTTGTGCCGCCGGTAGAGCTCGCTGTCGATTAGGACGTAGAGCTTTGCCCGGCGGGCCACTTGCTCGGCTTCGTGATCATCCTCCGGGAGGGTGTGTTCCACCATGTACTTGATGATGTCCTGGGCCCAGGGTGGGTGGGTCCGTTCCACCAGCAGTACCTCCTGGCCAGAAGGAAGCAAAGCTTCTTCGGCCGCGGGCACTGCCGGGGCTTGGGCTTCCGGGCTGGCTACCCGCGTACGTTGTTGGTGTAGAAGGGTTGCCAGCCTCCTTTGTCACTGAAGAGCTTGGCTTCAGCCTCTCGGGAGAGACTGAAGGCCGCTTGAGCACCTCGATGTAGATCCCGGGAGGTACCGGTTCTCGCTTGGATGCCAGTTGTGATACCTCGTCCGTAGATGTGTTTTCCTCCCGCGGCACGTAAGCAGCTCTGAAGCTACTGAAGCACCGCTGAAGTTTCCACAATTCTTCGACGTACGGCGCCATCTGAGGACAGGCGTACTCTTTGTTGACTTGCTTGATGACTAGCTGAGAGTCATCCTTGACGATGATCTTGCCGATGCCGAGGCCGATGGCAGCACGAAGTCCCGCGAGCAGACCTTCGTACTCCGTCGTGTTGTTGGAGATGTTTCCTTGGTAGTGCATTTGGACGACGTACTTCAAGTGCTCACCGGTTGGTGAAGTGAGGACGACCCCGGCACCTCCTTGCCCCTTGGTGTAGGAGTCGTCGAAGTGCATGGTCCAGGTGTCGGGATCTGTCGTGGTGGGTTGCACGGCATATCCATCAGAGATGGAAAAGATTGTGGGGCAGGCGACGATGGATGCTCGCGCGGGATTGGGCGACAAGCACGCGAACACACGCTAGTTACCCAGGTTCAGGGCCCTCCTTGTGGAGGTAACACCCCTACGTCCTGCTCTTCTTGTTCTTATTGCTTGATCACAAAATCGGGCTACAATGGTGCTCCTTGAGCTGTTTCGGGTGGCAGCCGGCTGGAGATCCTAGCCGGCTGGGGGTTGAAGATGATGCTACGTGTGCCTTGCTCTCTCTGTTTCTTCTTCGATGCTTGCTTGCCTCGCGCGGGAGGCTCTAGCCCGCTTTATATAGGCAGCGGGCTAGGGTTTTTGGTTACAGGGAAGTTACAGATTTACCCCTATGACATCACTACGGTTACAAGCCGGCTGGAGCTTGTTGTCATGATTCGGTACAGGAGATGCCCGACAAGGGGTACTGTTCACCCAGAGCGGTTATACGGGCCTGGCCCACTCGTACGGAGCTGTCGGTTGGTGCGTCCGGCTTCAGCCCAGCCAGACGTCTGCATCCGGGTAGACGCAGGCGGCTTGCTTCATCCGGCGGGTTTCAGGCGGCAGTGCGCAGCCGGCACTTGTTCAGCCGGCCCGTGAAGAACTGAAGGAATAAGCTTCTTTGGGATATCCGAGGTTCATATCCCCGATACTAGCCCCCGAGGTTGTGGAGTCTTGCTTGCTTGCTGGGAAGACTTCTCGACCTTCTCCTTTGTCTTGAACGTTGCAGTTGAAATGTCGAAGTTGGAGTCGGCGCCGGCTGGGACAGAAGCCGGGTGGAGCTGAAGCTCGCCCGTGGGGAAAGCTCCTCGGGCACTCCTGATCTTGGCCATCTATTGTCGAAGTCATTGTCGATTTGTTCGGCTGCATGGAGCGGGTCCAGTAGATCTTGGCGGCCCGGAGTGGCCGGCTTGATGGCTTAGGTCATGGCTTACGTCAGCCACGCTCTGCCGCTTCGGGGAGCCGTTGGTGTTCTGCCCGAGGCCTGGCGCATGTCGCCTCGGCTTCGGCGGGTTGGATTCTTTGTGGCAACTGCTTGCTTATGGGATCGTTTGCGGAAAGCGCGGCACGCCCGCACGCCACGCGGCACGATGGGGAAGGGTTCCGCCTGCCTCCCCTTTAAAGTGGACAGAGGGGGAACGGCTGGGGTTACCGTTCCCCATTCCCGCTTCGTCTTCCCCGCCGACTCTTGCGCTCTCCGGTTCTCGCCCATTCCCTCTTTCGCTCTTGCCGTCCTTGCATTTGCCTCTCTCACCACGGGAAACCGATCTTCCATGGCGAGCTCGGCCGCGTGGATGGGCTCCACCGTGGACGATGCATACCTCTGGAGGCTCCGTCGGAACAAGTTCTTGGGGATGACGGGCGACGTGGTAGCCCGCGCTCCCCCTGAAGGAGAGATTTCGCCGGCGCCCAAGCAGGGCGAGTTCGTCATGTTTTCCGCGCACCTGGAGCGGGGATTGGGGCTCCCAGTGAGCTCCTTCTTCTCGGAATTCCTGCGCTTCTATGGGCTGCAGCCCCACCATCTGGGGGTAAACTGCATTACTCAGCTGTCCTGCTTCGTCACGCTATGCGAAGCGTATTTAGGCATCTGGCCCAGTATGGAGATATTCGGCATGTTCTTCTTCCTGCGGGCTCAAACGACCGCCGGGCAGCAGCGCGACTGCGGCAGCGTCTCCATTAGCTCGAAGAATACGCCGCTGCCCAAGATTAACCTGCCTGATTCCATCAAGAAGTAGCAGAGCACCTACTTCTACGTCCGGAATCTTACTGACACCGACCGAATCGGCCTTTCGGCCTTCTCCAACTCGCTGCCGGCGTCCAAGTCCTGGATTCGGAAGCCGCCTGTGGATGGGAGTCTCGAGAGTGCTTTGTTCGGCCGGCTGAAGGTGTTGGTGGAGGCCGGCCTAACGTCCAGGGATCTGACCCTGGCGTGGCTTTCTAGGCAGATATACCCGCTGCAGGCGCGTGCGCACAAGATGTGCTTCTACTCTGGCATCCGGGATCCCACCCCGGCCAGCTTGGAGTTGCCGAAGCCGAAGACCCTCTGCAAGTGGGCTTCCCGCCTCGTCTCCGACAGGATCGAGGTGGACTGGGATTTCGGGCTCGACCCATTCACCCGTTCGGCACGTGCCCCAGAGGTTAGCCCTTGTTCTCTAATCTATTTTCAATTCCTTCATCCGGCTGCCGCTTGACCCAGTCGGCCTGTTGTGCAGCTTTGCAAGCTCTAGAGGGTTGAGGACTTTGAAGTTGTCTTCGAGCCTGACGTCAGTGGCCCCTTCACCAAGGCGCTGATGGTCTTGTTGGAGGCGGATTCCGCCGACGAGCAGGCGGGAGGGGAAACAGATGCCACCGCTGAAGATGAATCGGGCGGCGGCGCCCGCGCCGGCCCGGATGGGCGCGGTGACGATGGCAGAGGCGATGACGATGCCGCCCGCACCACAACGAGCCCTGTCCCGTCTGCCGGCTCCGACTCTGATTCGGCGGCCGACCGAGACGAGGACCTCGAGCGCGACGTCCCGCCTCCAGTCTCGCCGCCTCGCGGTAAGTCTCCTGAGCCCGACGTCGCCGGGAAAACCGACGATGTCGTGCGCGTGGTAGTAGATCTTTCCAGCGGTTCTGAGCCGGACTCAGAAGGTTCCTCTTCTGTGCCAGCCTCCAAGCCGGCACCATCCTCCCGCAGGACCAAGGAGTTGGAGGCGGCGGCGCGGAAGAAGAAAGCAATTCTTCCCCAGCGGGTCCTGAAGGAGAGGCGGTCGAAGTCGGCCGCCGATGTTGATGCAAGCACCGTGCCCCACAAGCGGAGGGGCACATTCGAGAAGCGGGGCGTGCTGCCCGCCAAAAAGCTGGCTTCATCGTCGTCCCGGCCTACTACGGCCGGCTTGATGCCCGATGGGAAACCTTCGGCGGAGGCCCAGGCGGACGCGATCGTGGCCGATATCAGGGTCGAAGTTGACGCCAGGCTGGCGGAGAAGGCGGATGTCCCACCTGGTGGGGCCAACAATGAGGTGATTGGACGTGCTTCCGGTGGTGATTTCATTTGTGATTTGAATCCGGGTGATTTGGAGAAGGAGTTTTATGCTCAGATGACGCAGGCGGTTTTGGCCTTGGAAACGTCTGACGCCGGTCCGACTGTGGAGCAGTTGATGACCTCGCAGGAGGACGGGGGGAAGGCAAAGGCGGCAGACGTGGAGAGGGCGGAACCTGCCGCCGGCGGGACCAGCGTCCAGGTGGTTAATCCTACTCTTGCTGTTGATTGTGGTTATGACTTGGGCATTGAAGATATGGAAAAAGCTATTTACGCGGAGCTGGCGCAGGCGGATTTGATCCGGGCGGAGATGGACGCCAAGGCGGCTGCGAGGCAGCTGGCCGCTGCCAAGGCGGCTGAGGAGAAGGCGGGGGCGAGCACGGACGCCGGCAAGACCGCGGAGACTGGTGCAGAGGTTGAAGTAGTACCGGCCCGCGCAGAGCGGCCGGTTGTCGACCCTGCCGTTACAACGGAGGGCAGGGAGGCGCCCTCCGGAGGCGTGAAGCGCCTGTCCGACAACGTGCCGGCTCCCCCGCCAAAGCGCATGAAGAGGAAGAAACCCCGGGAACTGGGCTCATGCGACGAGTAAGTCCTTGTCTTGTGATAGAAATCTTGCGGCTTGTGCTTCTTGGTGGTGACGCTTTCTTCGTCTTGCAGAGCGCCGCTTCCAATAGTGGAGACGGCGCCCGTCGCGATGGTGGAGCCGGCCACGAGGCCTGCTTCCGAGGCTCCCGTGGCGCAGACGGTTGGTCCGCCTCCAGAGGCGGTAACGGCGGCGGCGGATGTGGATCCAGTCGGCCGGGTGTCGGCAAATGTCGCTCCCCTCGTGGTCGACTCCGACCCTCCGGTTCCAGGAGGTGGCGCTGAGGCGTCGGCGGAGGCCTTCCAGATAGTCCTCCGGCCCGGCGCCGGGGCCGGATACCTCGCCTTCCCCACTCCTTCCTCGTTGGTGGCCGAAACGGCCAAGGACAAGGCCATAGCGGGGGTGACGGCTTCGCTCCCTGGTCCCCGCCAATCCATCTTGGTATCTTCTCCTCCGTATTCCGGGCCGGTGCCGGCCCTGCCCGATGCATCGGGGAAGATTCCCCTCGCCGCGCTGGTGAAGCAGAGAGCCATGGAGAACCTGGCCAACATAACATTGCTCTGCTCCTCCATAGAGCAGGGCTTCGCCGAGGCAGCCAAGGAGGCGACTCTGCTTAGGCGAGAGCTCGAGGCGGCCAAAGGTCTGGTTTTCTTTCTTCCTCACATCTTCTGTCTTGTCGTTCTGCATTCTTTCTTGCATGTCTCGGTTTGATGATGATCCGATCTCCGCAGGCGACACCGCCTCCCGCGCCGACTTGGAGAAGCAGGTGAAGGAGAAGGACGCTGCCCTGGCGTTGGTCAAGGCCGATCTCCAGGCGGCGGAGAAAACGTCGGAGGAGCGCCGCCTAGAAATCGTCCGACTGGGCGAGGAAGCATCGAAACTGCGAGAGGCTGAGCGGTGGAGCCGGGGCGAGGTCGAGTCGCTCCACGAGAATGCGGATGATCTGCGGTTCCAGCTGAAGGAGTCCGTTGAGCGCAACGACCTGATCCTCCAAACGGCCAAGGCGCGTGAGCTTGAGCATGAGCAGCTGGTGGGCGGCCTGATCAAGGAGGTCGAGCACGTGAACGATTTGATGCTTGGTAAGTGAGGTCTCCTTCCCCTTGACTTCTTGTTTGGGGTCTTCTACTCGGCCTCACTGGTTCGACATGCAGGCCTTTATCCCGAGGTGGACGCGCAAATCCAGAAAGACGCTGCCTCGGCTCATTCCCGACCAGAGTCCTCTGGTGCCGCTGCTGGGTCCGCTCCGACTGCCGCCTCCCGTCTTCTCCGATTCGGCCAGGAGTTCAAACGGTTGAAAGAAGCGGCCGACGGCGTGCTCGAGAACCTGTGGCCGGATGCTCCCTTGCCAGCTGCTCTCCATGATTTGTCCGCCCGGCTTGAAGGGGCGCCAGCCGGCATCAACGAGCAGGTGGAGATGGCGGCGCGCGGAGGCACCGACATGGCGCTGGCCGTGGTTAAGTCGTGGTATCCGGGCGTGCAGATGAACAGGCTAGTGGATGGATTTCGCACGGGAATGTCCCTCGCGAGCCTGCGTCCAGAGATCGTCATGGCCTCAGGGCGGATTGCCGAGGCGGTGGACTTGACGAAGTTGGTGCCTGCTAAGCCGTCTTCAGCACCACGGCCGGCTGAAGATACTGGAGCCGGTGACGCTGCTGCTGTCATTGATGCCGCTACCATCTGACTTGTTTGCTCCCCCGGAATGCCGGGTGTAATTGTTGTTCTGTGCTATTAACTGTCCTGCCACATTACTTGGCTTGTAAAAATTCGCTATTCTGCTCCCTGCCATTGATTGTTATCCTGAGTGTTATTTTTCTCTGTGATTGCTGGGCCTTTGTGCCAGAATTCTTGTTTGTGTTTGGTGATGGTAATCCCCATACCTAGCCCCCGAATTTTGGGCCGGCTTGAGCATCTAGCCGGGTCGAAATTTCACGTCCTTTATTTGTCTTGCGTTTTTCTTCCATCGTCGTGATGTCATGCAGCCCCCGAGTCCATGACTCGGGGTGTTGTAAACGTGCGTCGGGGTCTTCCGAGTCGGGTCGCTAGCTGCGCAGCCCCCGGGGATTTTATGCCGGCTGACGGCGTGGCAGCCCCCGAGTCCGTGACTCGGGGTGATATAGATATGCGTCCGGGTCTGCGGAACCGGCTTGCCGGCTGCGTAGCCCCCGGGGATTTTATGCCGGCTGACGACTTGGCAGCCCCCGAGTCCATGACTTGGGGTGATATAGATATACGTTCGGGTCTGCGGAACCGGCTTGCCGGCTGCGCAGCCCCCGGGAATTTTATGCCGGCTGACGGCTTGGCAGCCCCCGAGTTCGTGACTTGGGGTGATATAGATATACGTCCGGGTCTGCGGAACCGGCTTGCCGACTGCACAGCCCCCGGGAATTTTGTGCCGGCTGACGGCTTGGCAGCCCCCGAGTCCATGACTTGGGGTCATATAGATATACGTCCGGGTCTGCGGAACCGGCTTGCCGGCTGCGCAGCCCCTGGGAATTTTGTGCCGGCTGACGGCTTGGCCGCCCCCGAGTCCGTGACTTGGGGTGATATAGATATACGTCCGGGTCTGCGGAACCGGCTTGCCGGCTGCGCAGCCCCCGGGAATTTTGTGCCGGCTGACGGCTTGGCAGCCCCCGAGTCCGGGACTTGGGGTGATATAGATATACGTCCGGGTCTGCGGAACCGGCTTGCCGGCTGCGCAGCCCTCGGGAATTTTGTGCCGGCTGACGGCTTGGCAGCCCCTGAGTCCGTGACTTGGGGTGATATAGATATACGTCCGGGTCTGCGGAACCGGCTTGCCGGCTGTGCAGCCCCCGGGAATTTTGTGCCGACTGACAGCTTGGCAGCCCCCGAGTCCGTGACTTGGGGTGATATAGATATACATCCGGGTCTGCGGAACCGGCTTGCCGGCTGCACAGCCCCCGGGAATTTTGTGTCGGCTTGGGCTTGTCTCCTTGGCTTCTGTGCGTGGACTCGGCTACAGTTACTGAAAAGTTCCATCACCTGAGTTTCGTTGCCACGTGTAGACCGTGGGATCGTGGGTGACGGTTGGGTCTCCCACGTTGTCCCCTACTTCTGCTATAAAGCTTGGCAGTTCTCTTTTCTTCTTCCTCACTTGCGCTTCCTTGCTCCCCCTTCGCCTTCTTCCTCTTGTTCCTTCACAGCTCCGCCATGGTGAAGTCTGAGCCTATGGACGTTGCTCCTGAGGAGACCGCCGCTGCACCTCTAGCGAAGCGTCCACGCGGCCGTCCCCCTAAGAAAGGCGGACGAGGACGAGGAAAGGCGGTCGCCGCCGTTGCTGCCGGTAGCAGCGCTGGCCGTGGCAAGGGTGGCGGCCACACTGGCTCGAAGAAGGCGGGTGCCGCCGGTGGCGGCGTTGGCGGTGGCATTGGCTGCGGCAAGAACCTCCTTCTTCTTCATGACTCGTCTAGCGAGAAGGAGGCCACTCCTGTTCTTCCGCCTCCGGGTTTTGATCCGGTTCCTAAGTATGCTCCTGCTGCTGCTGACAGCAAGGAAGACAGCACGGAGTTGTCTTCCGCCTCTTCTGATTCCCTTGAGAATCCCTGGCGCCTGGGATGGGATGTGTTCCCCGTCGAAGAGTTCCTCATGATCCTGCACCCGCCGGTTTTTGGGCTGGTGCAGAGGCTTCCTGATGCCTTCGTCGACGCGCTGCCGGGCGTTGGCCACTTCATGTTCAAGCTCTTCCGTGAGGGTGCTACCCAGGGCCCCTGGAGTGCAACTGTGTGATTCACCTCCCAGGTGGAGGGTGATGATGTTGTCAACAAGGTGGAGTTCGTCAGGGGATGGGACGAGTTTGCCGACTTCTACGAGCTCGAAGCCGGCTTCATCCTCTGCTTCCGTCTTCGGCGTGACAGAGGCATCTTCTATGTGAAGGTGTTTGATGGCCCTCTGCCTCAAGCCTGGGTTGGCAAGAAGAAAGGTGGAGCCGGGAAACCAACGGGTGCCACCTAGGGAGCTCTTTGCCAGCTTGGCCTTGTAGTTGCGCAGGGAAAGTCCGCCTGTGGACTTCCTTCTTTTGTTTTGTTGTTCAGCTTCTGTCTGTAAGGCCTTGCTCTTGATGTTTAGTATTACTTGCCTTTGTTCCTGTACTTGCATGCGGTTTTAATTTCCCGCGCGTCACGTTTGTGTCCGACTTGAGGTCTCGCAGCCGGTTGGCGACGTTTTCGTGCGTGAAAAGAAACGATGAAGTGGTTAGCCCGCTCTTTTAATCATGGAGAATATTTTTGCTTTGCTTAACTTAATTTCGCACTCGCCTGTAGCCTCTCCCGCCGTTGTTCGTGTGCACTTCACCGTCCAGCGGGATCATGCATACTACTATAACGTTAGGATCCGGTTTGTTGGGCCAGAGTTTTCTCAGCCGGCAACGATTTCTATTTCTTACGTCTTTCGCATACAGTCGGCCTCCAGCTTATTCTCTTGCCGGCCTTAACCGGATCCGAAGAGTTAGCCGCTTAGCGTTGTGCAGTTAATCGTCCGTAATAGGAGAAAAAGCTGCCGACTACCGGCTTGGCCGAGTTTATAGAAGAGCATTTTTCCAGCCGGCCGTACTTCCCTTTATGCGTTTTTCACGTTGCTGGCCCCCTCTTGCCGGCCTCAACCGGATCCGAAGAGTTAGCCGTTTAGGGGTTAGTCACGCTACACGGCCGCTAAAGGCAAGCTTGCTGGCTGCCGGAAGAACCGGAAAGGAAATGCAGAAAAAAGTTGCGAAAAACTGCTCATGTGCTCATCATTCTCATTTCTTTATTGATAGCATAGGTGATACATACATGTTTCTTTCTCAGGTGTAGAATCGACGTAAGAGTGATGCGTTCCATGGCCTTTCCGTTTCATCACCTTCCTTGTCCATTGTGTCCTTCTTGTGCTCGCGGGCGTCGATCAAGTAGTATGCGTCGTTGATGAGCTCTTTGCTTACGATGAATGGTCCTTCCCAGGGTGATGAAAGCTTGTGCATGTTCTTTGTGTCTTGGATCAGCCGTAGCACGAGGTCGCCTTCTCGAAAGCGGACAGGCCTGACCTACCAGCTGTGGTACTTGCGTAGTTTTTGGTGATACATCGCCGACCTTGACTCGGCAAGCTGGCGCGCTTCCTCGAGCAGGTCCATTCCGTCTTCGTAGGCTTGTTTAGCTTCTGCTTCTATGTATAGCAAGACTCGGGGCGCATCATGCTCGATGTCAGTTGGCATGACGGCTTTAGCCCCGTGGACGAGGAAGAAGGGGGTGAAGCCGGTTGAGCGATTCGGGGTTGTCCTTAGGCTCCAGAGGATGGAAGGTAGCTCTTCTTCCCATGCGCCGGCTGCTCGCTCGAGTGGTTCGAGCAACCGAGGCTTGATGCCGGATAGGATGAGGCCGTTTGCCCGCTCGACCTGCCCATTTGACTGCGAGTGTGCGACGGAGGCCACGTCGAGCCGGATGCCGGTCCTGCCGCAGAACTTGGCAAATTCTCCCTTGACGAAGTTCGACCCGTTATCCGTGATGATGCTGTTGGGGTAGCCGAAGCGGTAAATGATGCTTTTGAAGAACTTGACTGCTGTTGGTCCATCCAGCTTCTTGATCGGCTTGGCTTCAATCCATTTCGTGAACTTATCGACTGCTACCAGCAGGTGTGTCATGCCTCCACTGGATCTTCTCAGCGGACCGACCATGTCAAGCCCCCAGACGGCAAACAGCCAGGTGATAGGTATTGTCTTGAGTGCTGAAGCCGGCGTGTGCTTCTGCATTGCACATCGTTGGCATCCGTTGCAGAGCCGGACTAGCTGGTTCGCATCCGCCAGCGCAGTCGGCCAGTAGAACCCGTGCCTGAATGCCTTAGCCACAATCGCCCTGGAGGATGCGTGATGACCGCATTCGCCTTGATGGATTTCTTTGAGGATCTTGATTCCTTCTTCCTGGTTCACACAGCGCTGGAATACTCCGGAGACGCTGCGCTTGTACAGCTCGTTGTTGATGATGGTGTAAGCACTTGCTCGGCGTTTAATTTGCCTGGTGATGAGCTCGTCCGCCGGGAGCTCGTCGTTGGCGAGGTAGGCGAGGAAGGGTTGGGTCCATGGCGCAGCCTCTTCGATGACGAGGACCTCGATGGTTTCCGGTTCGCCTGGAGCCGGCTCAGCCGACTCCACGCCTGGCGGCATCCGGATGGAGTCGGAGCCGGGACACGGCGTGATGGATTGCTTGTACAGCTTCTCGAGGGTGACGCCGGGTGGGATTTACTCGCGAAGAGAGCCAATGTTGGCCAAAGTGTCAGCCGCCTCGTTGTTGGAGCGGTGGATGTGGTGGAATTCGCATCCGTCGAAGCATCCCGCGAGCTGCTGGACGAAGAAGCGGTAGGCGGCCATGTTGGGGTCCTTGGCGTCCCAATGACCAGTCGTCTGCTGGACCACCAAGTCGGAGTCGCCGTAGCAGAGGATCCGCTTGATGTTCATGGCCTTGGCGAGTTTGAGGCCGTGCGCGAGAGCTTCATATTCGGCTACATTGTTGGACGCCGTGAAGTGAATTTGTAGCACGTACTCAAGTCGGCCCCCCTTGGGCGAGGTGAGGACGACTCCGGCGCCGAGTCCCCAGTATCTTTTGGAACCGTCGAAGTGCATGAGCCAATGTTCGCCGGAGTCGGGTGGCGGCGGCACGTGGTCCGTCTCCGTCCTGTCGGCTAGAAAGTCCGCCAGCTCCTGTGACTTGTTCGCTGTTCTCTTGTCGTATTCGACTCCGTGCGCCGTCAGGTTGATCGCTCATTTCGCGACTCTGCCGGTTGCGTCCTTGTTGCCTATGATCTCGACAAGCGGCGCGTCGCTTATCACTTTGATCGGGTGCTCTTGAAAGTAGTGATTCAGCTTCTTCGTTGCCATGTACACACCGTATACGAGCTTCTGGTAGTGTGGGTAATTTTGCTTTGACAGCGAGAGCACCTCGCTGAGGTAATAGTCTGGCCGCTGAACCAGCCGCTGCTTGCCGGCTTCATCTCGCTCCACCACCAGGACGACGCTGACGACTCGGTTGGAGGCGACGATGTACATGAGCATGGGCTCCTTTGGGGTCGGAGGTGCTAAGACCGGGGCGGTGGCCATCGCACGCTTGAGTTCCTTGAAGGCGGCGTCTGCCGCGTCGCTCCAGACGAACTTGTCAGTCTTCTTCAGTAAATGGTAGAGCGGGAGAGCCATCTCACCGAACCGGCTGATGAAACGGCTGAGGGATGCCAGGCAACCGGTGAACTTTTGGATGTCCTTGACGCTTCTTGGTTGTCGCATGTTGTCGATGGCGGCGATTTTCTCCGGGTTGGCCTCGATTCCTCGTGCCGACACAAGGTAGCCGAGTAGCTGTCCGGCTGGAACGCCGAACACACATTTCTCCGGGTTGAGCTTCATCTGAAAGCGGCGCAAGTTGTCGAAGGTTTCTTTGAGGTCGGTGAGGAGGGTGTGCTTCTCCTTGGTCTTGATGACGACATCGTCGATGTAGGCGTGCGCGTTGCGACCGATCTGGTCGTGCAAGCATTTCTGCATGCAGCGCTGGTATGTTGCCCCCGCGTTCTTCAAGCCGAATGGCATGGTGGTGTAGCAGTATGGGCCGTAGGGGGTGATGAAGGCGGTCTTGAGCTGGTCATCCGGGTTCGGCGGAATTTGGTGATAGCCGGAGTAGGCGTCGAGGAGGGAGAGGAGGTTGCAGCCGGCTGTGGAGTCGATCACTTGGTCGATGCACGGCAGTGTGAAGGGGGAGCAAGGTGGGTGTAGTCGACACACATCCGCCATTTCTTGTTCTTCTTTTCCACCATCACCGGATTGGCTAGCCACTCCATGTGTTGTACTTCCTTGATGAATCCGGCAGCAAGTAGCCGGGCTATCTCTTCTCCTATCAACTGTCTTCTTCCTTCTGCGAAGCGACGCAGGGACTGCTTCACCGGCTTGGCGTCTGGTCGGACGTGTAGAGAGTGCTCGGCGAGTTCCCTCGGTACACCTGGCATGTCCTTGGGGGACCACGCGAAGATGTCCCGGTTCCCACGGAGGAACTCGACGAGCGCGCTTTCCTATTTGGGGTCCAGGCTCGCCCCCACGGTGAC
This sequence comes from Puccinellia tenuiflora, assembly GCA_012064385.1. Taxonomy (NCBI): domain Eukaryota; kingdom Viridiplantae; phylum Streptophyta; class Magnoliopsida; order Poales; family Poaceae; genus Puccinellia; species Puccinellia tenuiflora. The sequence goes on along the minus strand of QRDG01002180.1, from coordinate 48,697 downwards.
GAACTTGGACTTGTCGTTGTCGTCGAAGTAGATCTTCTTTGTGTCTCGCGCCGCCTGGAAGTTCGACTCGCCAGCCGGCTTGGCCGACTCCGGAATCTCCAGCTTCTCCTCATTGGCCTTGCGCTTGAATTGCTTCATCTCCTCATTGCAGACCATGGTCTCAGCCACCTTCGCGCTGTCTGAGGCGCAGGCGATGGAGCGCTTGTAGTCTCCGGCGACAGTGATGATTCCGCGTGGGCCTGGTAGCTTCATCTTAAGGTAGGCGTAGTGTGGCACCGCCATGAACTTGGCGAGCGCCGGCCGCCCGAGGATGGCGTGGTAGGCGCTGGAGTGGTCGACCACCTCGAAGGAGACGGTCTCGCGGCGATGATTGCTCTTGGTGCCGAATAGGACGTCCAGCCGGATGAGGCACATGGATGAGCCGGCTCGCCCCGGCACGATGCCGTGGAAGACCGTCCGGCTCCGCGTCAAGCTGGACTCGGAGACTCCTAGCTTCTCCAGCATGTCGCGGTAGAGGATGTTGATGCTGCTGCCCCCGTCGATGAGGACGCGTGAGAAGGCGCAGGCGCGCCTGGTGGAGATGATCATGGGCTCCAGGACTAGAGCATAGCCGCCTGGGTTAGGCATCAGCTCCGGGTGGTCGCGGCGGTCCCACGTGATCGGTTCTTGTCACCAGTCGAGGTACTGGGGGACGGGTGGAACCACCGCATTCACCTCCTTGAATCGCTCGCGCCGGCTTCGCTTGTCGTCACGCTCGTTGACGAATCCGGATTATGGTAGCCGTCTGTAACAGCCCTAACTTGGTAACGAAAAATACGAAGAATTTTTCCACTTTTGCTTTGCATCCTTTGCATCATGGCATGCATGTGAACTTGTCATTTCTAACAAATGCACCTTGTTTTGGAAATCAATTGTAATGGGAAGCCAACCTTCCCAAAACCTCCGACCAAATGTTTACTCAACTTGTCAACCAACCATCCTTGGACTCTCAACTTGTTTTGGAAGTTACATATTTGCCTCTTATCCCCAATTCTCAAATTCCAAGTTTTGTCAATTGGGAACTAAATTGAGAATTCTTTTTGGCTTATTTTCAAACTACACTTTTGGAACCAAGTTAGGCTTTCCAAAAATTCAAAATAAAATCATGGGAAGCTCCAGTATTATTGCTAGGGTCTCCATGAATAATTTCAATATATTTGGTTTTGTATAAATGCTCCAATTAACTGCATTTTGGAAATTGCTCTAAATTGCCCTATTTAAACTCAATGAACAAATGTTGGGCAAACTATTTTATTTGACCTCACCAATTTTTGTGGAAGTTCAAAAGCTTAATTGGAGCCTGTGTAAATTTTCCTGGGATTTTAGAAAATGTCCTGTTACTCAAATTAAATGGTGTACACCTGCTGTTGGGCTTGTTTGAAAATTATTCAAAAGTTTCAGGGACCTTTCTGCGATTTTCTTTTTCCCTCCCTCTCTCCTCTCCACTGTGGCATGGCACTGGCGCCATGCCCGACTGCCGGCCGAGCTGCTCTTGCCGCCGTGGCGTGTGGGCGCTTAGATGCTGATCAGAACGCCCATCTGCCCCCCCCCTACCTGCTCTCCCTTTTCCCCTTTTTCTCGGGATCGAGATCGACCCGCGGTGAGCTCCCGTGACCGACGTCGACCACCGCCGTAATCCGTCGTTTCCCCGCCGACCGAAGCCGCCCCTCGTAGATCGAAGGCGACCTACGACTTCGCCGCCTCCTCCCCTCCCTCTCGGTGTCTGGAATCGACCCGGGAGCTACCGGAGACGACGCCCGCGTCCCCGACCTCCCCGCCACTGCCGTCTCACCGCCGGCCCCGATTCCGGCCGTTCCGCCCCTCCGGGCCGTCGTCGACCACGCACGAGTGCTCAGGGTGAGTCTCTCATCCGATTCGGCAGTTTCCCGCACCCTCTCTCCCCCTCCCGCCGCCGATTCCTGGTCGGCGTCGCCGCCGGTAGCCACCGCAAGCGAGACCGTGTGCCCGGCCTGGGCGTCGGCCGAAACCGGTCAACAGGCCGGAGGTTTCCGATGCGTGTCCGGCCTAGCGCCCGGCCTGGGCCGGCCACGAGGCCGGTTTCTTCGGGCATGGGCCCGGCCTCACGCCCGGCATGGGCCGGTTCTGAGGCCGGCGGCCTCGGCCACTGGCCCGGCTTGCACCCCGGCCTGGGCCGTTTTACAGGCCGGCCTGCACAGTAATTCCTGTAAATTTTGGAAAATAAATTGGAGTTAAATAATTCATAACTAATTGAAAAATGCCTCAAATTCGACAAATCAAATTTCCAGATGTTCAGTAAAACAAACTCTACTGTTTGGAATCATTGTAATCTTCCTTTGGGGTTAATTTCTTTTGGATATTTAAGAATTCCTAAAATGGGTTATTTAATACCCAAATTGGGGAATTCATAACTTATTAAATAATTGTCCAAAAATTATGAATTAAATATCAATGTGATCCACACTTCAAATGCTATCAAGTTATGCACTTATCACATCATGATCACAAATTCTTATTTGATGTTATTCATAATTTGATTAAATGAATTAAATTCAAATATTTATTTAATTTGCTATTTATTCATCGGTACTTCAAAAATTACAAATAAGTTACCGAAAGGATCGAAATGACGAATCCTATCCATTCTTGTCATGTTCATGCATATTTGAGCCACCTCTATAATAATTTAATATTTTTATAAAGAACGTGGCCACTAAGATAAATATGGGGTTGGTTCCAAATAATTGCACTAATTATTTGGCTCCTCATTTAAATTTGCTTTTAATCGATATATTGTTAAATTTGCATCAACTTGACATGTCATCATGTGATTGAGCATTGCATCTTGTGTTCTTGTGATTTATGTGTTCTTGTTTCTCTCTTTTGGGTATCGATAGATTCCGGAGTCGAGGGTCTCTCTAACTACCCCGACGAGCAGTACTTCACGACCGGGCAGCAAGGCAAGAGATAACCTAACCTTCTTGGCATCTAGCATCCTATGTTTTGATCAAATTATTTTATCCACCATAATATTGCATGCGGTTCAAATGTCTCTTTTTGGCAAATACTAGAATGTCCTATTAATGCATGATCTTCCCTGAGCCAATCACATGTATCCCTACCTACGAAACCTAGGGTTGAAGTGTTGGCCGGAATAAAGATAGAATTGTTGTATTCTTATGCGTAGCTATGCTTAGCCATGCTTAGTTGAAGTACTAATTATGTCCGTTATTACATCCCATAACTGTTGATGATGTTGGAGTGATTCGGGCATGGTGGATAATGGGGATGCTTAATTAAAATGCTAAGATGGCTTGGGTGAGTTGCCATCGGGGATGGTGTTTTGCCTCACTCTAGCCCCTAGGTGCGAGTTCTTTACCTCTTGAACCAAGACGAGCGTGCTGCCATTGGTGGGTGTATGGGCGCCTTACTGACCGAATAATTTGTGAGGGCGTATCCAAGGGTCCTCTAGTTCGGTTTTCCATTTGCGTGTGAGTAGAAAGATGATGTTGATGAGGATTTGTGTTTAGGGCGTGGCGATGGGGCAGGGCGCTGGGAGCGCTGAACCTGTCTTGTGGCCACAGATGACTCTTGGATATTCTCACGTGAGGTAAAGGTCTAACCGCGCCCGCTTGCCGGCCTTCCTCGGAAGAGGGCCACTAAGGTGAGCCGGACGGTACCAATGGGTAAATTAGTACTCCCCTGCAGGGTTAATCTTTTCGAAAAGCCGTGTCCACGGTTATGGACAATCTTGGTATCGGATATAAGATCATAGACAACGTTAACCTAATTGATATGGCAGCTAGAGGTTGCATAATAAACTTATGATAAAGGTTCATTTCCTCGAGGGTGAGTCGAGGGAGTGCCTTTGTGTGAGATGAGTGGTGATGGTTGCAAGTAGGTTCATCGAGAACCAAAGATGATATGATACTCTCTTACCCCATGTGTCCTTTATGTTTCGGTTTAATAAAGTTAGCTTTATGCAAAAGAACTACATTACAGCTTTAGAGCCTCCGTCGGTCATTGGGCCTATATCGCCCTACTAAACTTGCGAGTACATCATACTCAGTCTCTCTTTGCTGCCTCTATGATTTTGTATTTCAGAGGAGGACGACACCGAGCAACTAGGTGGGTTCTTCGTTGACGTCGACTACTAGTCTGGGGTTCCCAGGTGGCAGCTTGGGACCGTGGAACAAGCTGGCTGGGATGATGTTTATTGTTGGCCTCTTAGGCCATATATTTGCTTCTTGTTGTTAGACAACACTACCCGCTTCCGTTGGTTGAATTGTTGGATCTGTGATCCTTTTGCTTGTAATATTTGTATTCTTCTCGTTATATGAGTTGCTATATGTTTTGTGTCGTAGAGTCATGCTTTGTGCCAGTTCTGTTCCACAAGTCTCGATCTTTGTTTTATACATTGATGGTTGTGCCAACTACATAGCCTCTCTGTATAATTCCGGGGTCGGGGCGCTACAAGTTGGTATCAGAGCAGGACTGCCTGTAGGAAACCCTTTCTTTTGGTCGATGTCGAGTCTAGTGAAAATTATTTTTTAACCTAAAAATGAGTTGTGAAAACCTTCTTAGGATTCTTTTTGCTTCTCATCCAACTCGCTCTACTCTGATTCTTACCTCTATTTGTTTTAAGCTCGGTGTCGATGTTTAGGTTCTCGGGGTTTGGGTTCTTACCGTCCAGTTATGTCTCGAGTCCGTTATATCCGTTTAATATCGCTACGATGACGTGATGTCACCGTGGTTGCCTAAATCTGTCTTTGGTGTTTATTGCTTCTTAAATATCTATATCTGGAAGCAACCAATGATCTATCTTGTCTGTGGAATTGGTTACTAACTTGTCGTTGTTCCAATTCTTCAGAATGGCTCCTACCCGTCGTGGGGAGCATAGCAACCCTGATCCACCACCGCCACCTTCAATGGCGGAGGTTATGATGGCCATCGAACAAAACCGTCTGTGCAATGAGCTTCTGCTCGAGCAGCTGGTCCAGCAAGGGGCCAGGAGGAACACGGACTGCACCACTCTCAACCAGTTCTTGCGGTCCCAACCTCCCTCCTTCTCCGAGGCTAAGGAGCCGCTTGATGCGGATGATTGGCTTCGGGCTATCGAGCGCAAGTTTGCCGCTCTCCACGTTCCGGCGGCGGAGCATGTCAACTTCGCCACCTACCTTCTGGAAGGAGCCGCCGGCACCTGGTGGGAGAGCCACGTGGCCATGGTTGCCGCGGGCCATGTTGTCACTTGGGAGGAGTTCCGCACCGCCTTCCGTGCGGCGTACATCCCCAAGCCCATCCTCGAGCTCAAGAGGCGGGAGTTCCTGGACCTAACCCAGGGACGCATGGACGTCCAGTCCTATGGACGGGAGTTCAACCACCTCTCCCGTTACGCCCCTCGGGACGTGACGAATGATGAGGACAAGCAATACCTCTTCCGCAAGGGGCTCGCACCCCGTCTCCGATACGAGCTCCTGCCCTTCAAGTTCACCTCCTACCAAGAGCTCTACAACCAGGCTCTCACCATGGAGCAAGGTAGGAAGGAGCTAGAGGCTTCTAAGAGGCCCCTTCCCACCGACCACCAGAGCTCCTCCTCCTCGGGGGGCAAGAAGCGCAAGGTTTTCGTGCCTTTCAGCGCCGTGCCAAAGGCGCCCTTCGCGCCGAAGCCCACCGGGTACCTGCCACCTCCGCCTCGCCCCGCTACTTCGACTTTGGGTGCGGCTGGAGGCGGTTTTCGACCTCGACTGCCTGCACCACCGGGAGTCACTTGCTTCGCTTGTGGCCAGCCGGGGCACTACTCCAGGGAGTGTCCCCAGAAGGCACCGGCTCCCTCAGCACCTGCACCAGCACCCTCTACCCCAGCCGCCAAGGCTACCACCGTCAGCCGTGGCCGCCTGAACCACGTCTCGGCTGAAGGCATTGAGGAGGACCCTGGAGTTCTAATGGGTACGCTTCAAATCAATACTTATCCAGCTTCAGTGCTATTTTATTCTGGAGCTTCGCATTCGTTCATATCCATATCATATGCACACAACCATCAAATACCGTTTGTGATGATGGATCCCCCGTTAGTGGTCAAGACCCCGGGCTCTAGTTGGCGTACCAATTGGATATCTCCCGATGTTCAAATAGCCGTAGGGTCAGTTCCTTTTCCGTTCTCATTGATAGCCCTGAGGTCAGAGGGTATCGATGTTATTCTGGGCATGGATTGGCTGGTGAAATATCAGGCCAACCTGGATTGTGCTGCCAAGACTGTCACAGTGTTCCACCCAAGATATTTGGTTGAATTGTAGGCCATATATTTGCTTCTTGTTGTTAGACAACACTACCCGCTTCCGTTGGTTGAATTGTTGGATCTGTGATCCTTTTGCTTGTAATATTTGTATTCTTCTCGTTATATGAGTTGCTATATGTTTTGTGTCGTAGAGTCATGCTTTGTGCCAGTTCTGTTCCACAAGTCTCGATCTTTGTTTTATACATTGATGGTTGTGCCAACTACATAGCCTCTCTGTATAATTCCGGGGTCGGGGCGCTACACCGTCTGGACCCCTCGGGGGTGGAGATGGAAGGCGCTCCCTCCTCTGCTCTTCGCGTTGGCGATCATCGCGATTCCTGTCTTCGCGCCGTCCTCCGTCACGTCTTCGATCGTCTCATTTGGCTTCATCTAGAGGTGGAGGCGGATTCCGTCGCTCGTACGGTGGTGGCCTTGGGCAGCCGAGGGTGCATTGCCGAACGATGTGGTTCGCCGGCCGGTCGCCATGATTCTGGCACGATTGGTCGAGTAGGAACTCATAGCTGTTCCTCGCCCTTGTCCGGCGCATGTCGCTGCTCGTCCTCATGTGGCGGTTGTCGAAGCCTCCTGCCGGCCTCCCCTCGGTGGTGGCGACGACCTTCGACTCGACGCGGTCATCTGTGGACTTGCGCTTGCCGGCCGCGTCGGAGTCACGCCGGGTTGATTTTCCTCCTTCTTGGTTCTCCGTCCGGCTGCGGCGTGCAGCCGGCTCCGTCGTGATGATTCTTCCGGCTTCGTCGAGTCGGATCGGGTTGGTCATGCCCGCGTCGGCGGTGGCGTATTCGTCGGCGATTGCCATGAGCTCCGCCATGGTCTTCGGGCTCTTCCTTAGGAGCCGGTGCTTGAGCAGCGTCTGGTCTCGACAACCTTGAATGAAGTACTAGACGGCTTGGAGCTCGAGGATTCCGTCGCAGGAGTTGTGTAGGCTAGTCCACCGGGTGAGGTAGGCTCGGTCCGACTCATCGTCCTTGTGCTTGCACAACGCGAGCAGCTGTGCGTTGCCAGGGCGCAAGTAGGTGCCGGTGAAGTTACGATTGAACACCTCCTCAAAGTCCAGCCAGCTATTGACGCTTTAAGTCGGCAGGCTGTTCAGCCAAGTCCGAGCCGACCCCTGGAGCATGAGTGGCATGTAGCGTACAGCCACTCGCTTGTTGCCGCCTGCGATGTTGACCGCCGTGATGTAATCGGCGAGCCAGTCTTCCGGCTTCGCGGTGCCGTTGTACTTGGGTGTATCCCTTGGGAGGGTGAATCCCCGCGGGAATTGCTCGGTCCGGATGCGAGGTCCGAAGCAGCGATGCGCGGCGATGTCTTCCTCCTCGATGATGCTTGACGCCTTGAGCGCGTCGATGCGGAGGCGAACGTCATGACTTATTTCGGGCCCCAGCGGTCCCAGGCGCTCCTCGATGGTGACCTTGTGTCCGATTCGCTCCTTAACACTGCGACCGGTTTGCGGCCCGTTCCGGTTGCCGTCCTCGCGTCGTCCAGCCGGATCGCGGCCATGATCACGAGGATGCGAGCTTGCGCTCCCCTCGCGATGAGCTCGTGGTTTCTTGTCCTTCGCCCTTCCGCGGCTTGTGGATGACGCCTCGGCGCCTTGCTTGGACTTGCCGGCTGGGTCGTAGCCTGGAGGTGGCTCATGATATTCTCGGCTCACCGTTGCCTCGGTTTCGCGCTGCTGCCGGTTAGCCGCGGCGATGAGCTCCTGGACCCGGCGTGCTTGTTGGCGTAGTTCCTCGCCTTGGAGATGAGGTAGTTTTGCTGCGGCCGCCTCCGCAGCCTTCATGTTTTGCACCGGGTTGCTGTACTCGGGCAGGATGATGTCCGAATGCTCGTGCGGCTGGCCAGCACAGTTCAAGACACCGCCTAGATCCCCTCCTTTGAGCCTGACTTCGTTTAGCTTCTCCGTGTTGCCTCTGGCCGGCTCGAAGCCGTGGACGGTATTGTACTCGCGCATCGTGGCGTTGAGTCGGCGCTGCGTTGATGCGAGGTGAAGAGCCTTGTCGTATATCTGTTGACGCATCCTCTCAAGTTCAGCTGCCGCCTTGGCTGGATCCACACCCGGCGCGATGGGGGTGCTTAGCAGCTCGAAGTCGGCCTCCAGGTTGCGCTGGAAAAGGTTCGCCAGCTTCATGAACAGTAGCGGCGACGGCGCCTCCCGCCACCGCGTGCTCGACCATGTGCACCTTGGCGTAGACGTTGAGCTTGCCGTCGTCGCAGTCAGCGTCGCCGGAGTTGAGGTAGCCGAAGGCGGAGTCGTCGTTGCAGGTGCTGGCGTCGAAGATCGAAGGAGCAAAGCTCGAGTAGACCACCTCAGGGTACTCCTTGGCGGCAACGGCGACGTAGACGTGGAAGTCGCCAAGGGTGACGACCGTGCCTCCGCTGGTGAAGCCCACGTCGGCAAAGCTCTTGGTGTTGTCGAGGACGCAGCCGATGGAGCCGATGGAGAGCACGAGGCCGGAGACGATCCGCCGGTCATCTACGATCCGGGATCCCGGCAGAACGTGACTCCGCTCATCGCGTGCCCCATGGTGGGCGCCAAATGTCGTGGTGGGTTGCACGGCATATCCATCAGAGATGGAAAAGATTGTGGGGCAGGCGACGATGGATGCTCGCGCGGGATTGGGCAACAAGCACGCGAACACACGCTAGTTACCCAGGTTCAGGGCCCTCCTTGTGGAGGTAACACCCCTACATCCTGCTCTTCTTGTTCTTATTGCTTGATCACAAAATCGGGCTACAATGGTGCTCCTTGAGCTGTTTCGGGTGGCAACCGGCTGGAGATCCTAGCCGGCTGGGGGTTGAAGATGATGCTAGATGTGCCTTGCTCTCTCTGTTTCTTCTTCGATGCTTGCTTGCCTCGCGCAGGAGGCTCTAGCCCGCTTTATATAGGCAGCGGGCTAGGGTTTTTGGTTACAGGGAAGTTACAGATTTACCCCTTTGACATCACTACGGTTACAAGCCGGCTGGAGCCTGTTGTCATGATTCGGTACAGGAGATGCCCGACAAGGGGTACTGTTCACCCAGAGAGGTTATACGGGCCTGGCCTACTCGTACGGAGCTGTCGGTTGGTGCGTCCGGCTTCAGCCCAGCCGGACGTCTGCATCCGGGTAGACGCAGGCGGCTTGCTTCATCCGGCGGGTTTCAGGCGGCACTGCGCAGCCGGCACTTGTTCAGCCGGCCCGTGAAGAACTGAAGGAATAAGCTTCTTTGGGATATCCGGGGTTCATATCCCCGACAGGATCCTCCTTCTCGGGAAGGCTCGTCTCCTCCTCCGGGTTGTTGATTGCCGTGTCGGTCCACTCGGCTGTGAAGTCAGCCAGTGCTTGGCTCTTGATGTTGTCCGTGTGCTCGAACTTGAGCCCGAAACCCTGGAGTTCCATGGCCCACGCCGAGATGCGTCCGGTGGCCAGCGGGTTCTCCAGAGGACTCCTTAGATTGTACTTGGACACCACCGTGATTGGTGCCCCTCGAAGTATGTGCTCATCTTGCGGGAGGCGATAAGGACCGCTAGCAGCAGCTTCTGCATCATGGGATACCGCTCCCGGGCGTCGCGCAGCACTGAGCTGATGAAGTAGACCGGGTGCTGCACCTTGCGGGTCGCCGATCCCTTGGCGGGTTCGACGTCCTCCACGTCCTTGGCGCTCCGGGGTGTTGTCGGAGTAGCCCCCGGCTGCGTCTCCTTGGAGTGTATTCCTTCGTCCTCAACGCGTGGCTCGACGATGACGGGAGGGGATGGGGTGCTGGGATCTTCGAACCCCTGAACACCTGGCCGCCCCTTCTTGCTTGGCTGCCCCGGGAATGGGTCCCCGAGACGCTTGCCCTTGCATGGCTTCTTTGGAGACGCGTCGCGCTCGGCCACCAGCACGGCGCTGATCACTTGGTTAGTGGCGGCGATGTACAGCAGTAGGGGATCCTTCTCCATTGTGGCCACGAGGACGGGTGGCGAGGCGAGGTAGCTCTTGAGTGATTGGAGAGCTTCCTCGGCCTCGGGGTTCCACTCCACGGGGCCCGATTTCTTGAGCAACTTGAAGAACGGCAAAGCCTGCTCTCCAAGCCTTGAGATGAAGCGCCCGAGTGCAGTGATGCACCCGTTGAGGCGCTGCACGTCCTTGACTCGCCGGGGCGCTTCCATTCGTTCGATGGCCTTGATCTTGTCGGGGTTCGCCTCAATCCCCCAGTGGGAGATCAGGAAACCCAACAGCTTGCCGGATGGGACCCCGAACACGCACTTGTCGGGGTTGAGCTTGAAGTTGACCCGGCGGAGGTTGTGGAAAGTCTCGTGCAGGTCCTGGACGAGGGAGTCCTGGAACCTTGTCGTGACCACGATGTCGTCGATGTAGGCTTCAACATTGCGGCCCAGCTGGGTCCCAAGGCACGCTTGCATCGCGCGCTGGAAAGTAGCGCCAGCGTTCCGGAGGCCGAAAGGAATTCGGGTGTAGCAGTAGCATCCCTTGGGGGTGATGAAGGCCGTCTTCTCCTAGTCCTCGACCGCCATCAGGATCTGGTGGTACCTGGAGAAAGCATCCAGGAAACACAGTGACTCGCAACCGGCTGTGGAGTCCACGATCTAATCGATGCGTGGCAGAGGGAACGGGTCCTTGGGGCAGGCCTTGTTCAGGTCTGTGAAGTCGACGCAGAGTCGCAGCTTGGAGGAATTCGGCTTTGGCACCACCACTGGGTTGGCTACCCAGGTGGGATGAGGCACCACCTTGATGACACCGGCTTCCAGTAGCTTGTCGGTCTCGGAGACGATGAACTCCAACTTTTCCTTGCTCTGCTTCCGCAGATCTTGCTTCACGGGGCAGGCGTCCGTGTTCACCGCCAGCTTGTGCTTGATCACCTCCCTCGGTACACCAGGTAACCCTGACGCTTCCCATGCGAAGGCGTCAGAATTTTCCCGAAGGAAGGCGACGAGCACGCTTTCCTACTTGTCGATGAGGTGGGCACCGATGGTGATGGTGCGAGAGCCATCACTCGTGAGCGCCACCTTCTTGGTCATCTGCGGGTCGCCGCGGAATGGCGCCCTCTTGGAGGCCGCGGGTGCCGAGCTCCCGGGGTTCCCTCCGCCTCCGAGAGCAGCATCAGCAACAGCGTCTTGCATGTCTTGTCGGGTGTCCGCCATTGCGGCCACCGTCTGGTTCAGTCTCTGGACGCAGTAGATGGTGTCATCGATGTCGGCCTTGATCCTGATCGCACCCTAAGCCGCCGGGATTTTCATCATGTTGTAGGCGAAATGGGAGACGGCCATGAACTTGGCCAGCGCAGGTTGGCCGAGTATGCCGTTGTAGGGGAGCGGCGTGTCAGCGATGTCGAAGACGATCTCCTCGGTGCGGAAGTTCTCGGGGCCACCAAATGTGACCGGAAGAGAGATCTTCCCAGAGGCCGTGTGATATTCCCGTTCACGCCTTGGAACACGCCGGTGTCTTGCAGGCGGGAGAAAGGGATTTGCAAAGTCGCCAGGACCTTTGCCGTCAGCAAGTTGAGGCTGGAGCCTCCGTTGACCAGCATCTTGGTGACCTTGAAGTTGTGGATGATGGGCGACACGACAAGGGGCAGTGTCCCTACCCCGACGAGTCTCCCATTAGACCACTCCAGGGGCTTTAACGGCGCCGGGGTGACCACGTTCAGCTCCCGGACGAGTCTCTTGCCGGCGCTGTTGGAGGGAGGCAGGGAGGCTCCCCCGTGAATGCACCTGACGACGCCGTTGACTTCTTGGAATTGTCCGAGGCCGCCGCCCTGAGGAGCCGGAGCATCCCCGTTGTCGGCGAACTCCGCGTTGCTTGGCCCATGTCCACCTTGGCCACCGCGGCCTCCGCTGCGGCCTCCGCGTCCTCCACCACACCCCCATCCCTGGCCGTCACCGCCTTGGCGACCTGTGGGACAGTTCCGGGAGTAGTGCCCATGGAGTCCGCAGCTGTAGCAGGCACATGGGCCGGTCCCGCCTCCTTGATGTTGCGTGCGCGCAGCGAGGCCGTTTACTTGGCGGCAGTCCTTGAGCAGGTGATTGCCGTCGGGGTGGACGTGGCACCATGGATCTTCATCGCCCTCAGAAGTCGAGGCCGGCTTGACCTTCTTGGGGAGAGGCTCGGTGACGAAGACGCGCTTGTCGGGACCGGGGTCCCGCTTCTTGCTATTGGCGGGGGTGGCCTTGTCCTCGGGTTCCTCCTCCCCGGGGATTCTGACCCCCTCTTCTGCGCGGGCGCAACGGTCCGCGAGCTCCCATAGCTCGCGGGTAGTCTCGATGCGATGAGTGCTCAACTTCTCGCGCATCCGGGTATGCCGAACGTTGGCGTGAAAGGACTGAATCACCAGCTCCTGCTTGATGCTTGGGATGGTGTTCATCTTCTGGGTGAAGTGTTGGATGAACTTGCGGAGAGTTTCACCCGGAAGCTGCTTGAAGTCGTGCAGGTCGCTGGGAACTCCTGGGCGCTGGTAGCCGCCCTGGAAAGCCCCCCAGGAATGCCTCCTTTAGTGCCCGCCAGGATCGGATGGAGCACTTGGGGAGGTTGAGGAGCCATGACTGAGCGTCTCCCTTCAGGGCCAATGGGAACCAGTTGGCCATCATGACCTCGTCGGCCCCAGCGACCACCGCAGCTAGCGAGTACAGTTGTAGGAAGTCTCGAGGGTTGGTGGTGCCATCGTAGCGGAGGACGTCGATCTTGAACTTCTTGGGCCAGGTGGCCTGACAAAACTCAGGGGAGAGGGCGAGGCAGCCCTCGGTGATGTCGTCGTCCCGATCTTCCCGTCGATGGCGCTCTCGACGACGTTCGATGCGGGTGCATGCATCCTCGTGGAGACGGTTGTTGAGGTTGTTGCGCAGATCCAGGTTGCGCGTGGAGGATGAACCAACGGAGATGGCCGGGCTGCCATTGCGGTTCGCCCGACCCGCCGCAGGAGGGTTTGCTTGCGGAGGCATAGCCTCACCTGGGCAATCTTCCCGGGGAGGGTCCCGGGGCTCTCGCACCTCTGCTCCCTTGGCTCCGGGGCTATCGACGGTGGGGGCTTGAACGGGCTCACACCTGGGACCGCCGTCGGCGAAGTGGAGGAGTTCCTCCACACGGGTCCGCCACTCCTGGTAGACCTTGGGGTTGTCAGTGCTGGGTGGAAACTGGATCAGAGCCTTGGCGGTGATGAGGGTGTCTTGGCGGGCCTGCGCGTTGTCCGAGAGGAGAGTGCAGGACTTGCTCTTGGTGCCCTGCTGACCCTTGCCAGCGCGGGCACCCTCGCTCTTTTCACCGGCAGAGAGGTCCTTGCCGATGTTGCCGCCCATGCTCTTCTCCGCGCCACCATCTTCGCTGCTCCGGGTTGGTCCGCCTGCCCCGCCCAGAGCGTCCTTCTCCGGAGGTGGAGGAGGAGAAGCTCGGTTTGCCGCAGCAGCGCGACGCTCGCCGGTACCCTGAGAGCGCGCAGGGGAGGCCGCCTTGGACGTCTGGGCGTCGGGCCTCTTCTTTGGCGCCATGGTCGACGAACTTGATGTAGATCTCCTCGAAGATCCCGAAGTCGATGAAGAACTTGAGGAAGATCTCGACGAAGAACACCAAGTCGATGAAGAAGAAATCAGCACTTGTGCCCCCTACCTGGCGCGGCAGATGTCGTGTCTTGGATCACGGACACCGGGAGTAAAGGATACCCCCTTTTTACGTTCGGTATGGGGCGCGAAGGAGGCTGAGTAACGTCTTCCACCCGGGGGCTTCGTCTACGCTCGAGATCGACGTACTAGCAAGCATCACGGAGACATAAGGAGTTTACCCAGGTTCGGGCTGCCCGGAGGCTAACAGCCCTACTCCTGCATGTCTGGATTGAGAGGTGTATCGTGGTGTAGGTTTACAATGGTGGTCGCGGGTGAGAACCCGGGAGGTGTTGGCTAGAGGTTCAAGATGAGCAGATCCTGGCCCGGAGGAGATCATCTCTCGCCTATGGTACTCTTCGTCTTGTGTGCTATCTAGCCTAGCCTCCCTTCCGAGCTTGTTCCCTTCCGTCCCCTTTCCCTTGGGTGCCTCGGTCCTCCTTTTATAGGCTAAGGGGATACCACAGGTGCACCCTTGGGGCCGGAGGGGTTTTGGTGGGAAAACCCCTCCGGGTTCTCCTTAGGAGGCGACGTGGCCTCCTCTCGTCCAAGTATTCTTCTCAGAGGGGGTAGGTCAGGCCGCCCACCTTTTCCAGGGAGGGCGGACAGAGGCTCACAGCTTTTCCGCCTCTGCCCCCCTTTGGCGCCTCCATCTTCTTGGCGCCCAAGTCTTCTAGGAGCCTCTAGCCAGGGCTGGCAAGCTTATCCTCTTTACACACTGGAGGGCGATTCCCGGGGGTGAGCCTGGCCTCCTGCCGAGCGTCGGGGTCCCGGGACCTCCATGCCTGCTTCTGGGTCGAGGGGGCCCCGGAGGGTCCCCGGGTCCTTGCCTTGGTTGTCGATGTCGTGCGCGTCAGGACGCCGTGGGGTAGATGGGGTGGCCCATCTGCCAGTCTTGTGCCTTGGCCTTGAGTGCCTCCTTGGTGGGCCCATGTGCGATGGACCCACTTTGACCGCATCAGGGGAACCCATGTTCCACTATTGCGACACACCTCCTAAAGACCCCCGGGGGTTTTCCCGCCAAGAACCCCCCATGCTCCTCGCATGCTCCTGTTGGCTCCCCTTAGCCTATAAAAGGAGGACCAAAGCATGGAGGAGAGAAGGTTGGGCTGAGAAGAGAAAAAGACAAGACCAGAAGACTAGCTAGGGCACAGAGGGTAGAGCGAGAGGTGATCTCCTCCGGGTAAGGATCTCCTCATCGTATACCTCTAGCCACCACCTTCCGGGTTAACACCCGAGATCTCCCTTGTAATCCCCACCATGATAAACCACTCAATCCAGACATGCAGGAGTAGGGCTTTTAGCTTCCGAGCGGCCTGAACCTTGGTAAACTCTCTGCGTCCCTGTGTTGCTTGCTTGCACATAGATCAGAAGGACTTGGCGAGGTACTCCTGGGGAAGGTGTCTTCTGGCCTCCTTCGCGCCCCTTCCCGAACTTAAAATTGGGGTATCCTTTACTCCCGGTGTCCGTGATCCAAGACACGACATCTGTCGCGCCAGGTAGGGGGCGCAAGCGCTAGATTCATCTTCATCAACCTCAAGTTCTTCATCGAGATCTGCGGCGAGCCCGTCATCAAGATCTGTGCCGAGTTCTTCTTCAAGATCCGCGCCGAGTTTGCGCTCAAGGTCTAGGACGAGCTCCTCTTCTGCGCCAGGATCTGCTTCAAGCTCTTCGCCGAGCATGCCGCTGAAGAAGAAGGCCGGCCCTTCGGCTTCCAAGCCAACCTCGCCCACATGCACTCAGGTTTCCACTAGACGTTGCGCCCCTACAGCGAACCAGAACGTACCTCTGCCCTCACAGCCTACGGAGGAGGTGGTGCCGGGTGGAGCGGGCGGCAATGACAAGAGCGGTGAGCCTGAAGGCGCGGCTACTCTAGGGAACTCTGCCAAGCTTCCTCCTTTGCGCTCGGGGGGAGAAAAGAGCATCGGAAATAACCCCGGCATGGGGGCCAATGCTGGGGAGAAGAGCAATGGCACCCTCGCTGGAGGGGGCCCGCAGGATGCGAAGAGCAAGTCCTCCACACCTCCATCACCGGACGTGCAAGCTCGCCAAGACGCCCTCGTCGCCGCCAAAGCTCTGATGCTGTTTCCCCCGAGCACTGGTGATCCCAAGGTCTACCAGGAGTTGTGGGCCCGCGTAGAGGGGCTCCTTGACTTTGCCGACAGCGATCCCGGGGGCGAACCCACTCGAGCACTGATGACCCACAAGTGTAGGGGATCGCAACAGTCTTCGCGGGTAGTTTGACCCTAATTTATTGATTCGACACAAGGGGAGCCAAAGAATATTTATAAGCCTTAGCAGTTGAGTTGTCAATTCAACCACACCTGAAAAGGATTTCTCTCGAAGCAATTTATTAGTAATAAAAGTGATTCGATGGCAGCAGTAGAATAGTAACAGCGGTAATAAAATAAAGACAGCAATGATGACAGTAAAAGTAATGATTGTAAACAGCGGGATTAAAACACCGTAGGCATAGGGATAGATAGACGGGCGTTGCTGAATAAGATAGCTCATGAAATGAACATAACTAAGCACGAAGCAAATAAATATATAAATAGCATCCAAGTATCAAACAGTCATAGGCATGTATTCCTAATTTAGCCGTACGTGCTTACAATAAGAACTTGCACGGCATCTTTTGTCCTGCCATCCGGTTTCAGCCGGGCCAATTAAGTAACAAATGGCAATTAAGGTGTTCCTTTTAATAGAACACCGGATCAAAGCATTAACACACAATGAATACATGTAACCCGCGAGTTGCCAACCATTCAAATCGATGTCCCCTTTTCTGTCACTCGGGGTCTCTGGTTCCGGTTGACAACAAGTGCATACAACTAGTAGATAGGATCCAAACAACAATTATACTCATGCAAACATAAGTGTTCAGATCTGAAAACATGGCACCCGGGCCCAAAGTGACAAGCATTAAGCATAACTAGTTGCACCAACGATGATTAACACAAATAGAGGATACTAGGCATCATGCCCTAACAAGTTGGCATCGAATTACATGAGCAATCTTATTCAATCCCTTCCATCCCCTTGCCTACAGCAGGGAACTACTCACACATGGAGGGGGGCGACATGGATGGTTGATGGAGAGGCGTTAGCGGTGACGATGGCGGTGATCTCCACTCCGGTAGGGTGCCGGAACAGAGATCCTGGACCCCAAATTTCGGGTTCGTGATGGCGGCAGAGCTCCGTAAGGTTTCTGGAAAAAGTGTTCGGGGGCTCGTCGTTTTAGGTCGAGAGGGAGCTTATAAGCGAAGGGGGATTGCCAGAGGAGGTCCTAGGGGCAGGGGCGCCCCCTGCAGCGGCCTAGGGGCCACCCGCGTGTGGGGCCCGCCCCTGCTCCTGGGGTGGCCCCCCTTCGGGGTCTTCCGCTTCCGAGGCTTATTCTTCTTTGAAAATCCTTTTTATATTTTTTCTGGAGTTTTCCGCAAACTTCTGAACCCTGCACAAAAGAAAGACACCAAATGCAATTCTGTTGAAAACAGCGTCAGTTCGGGTTAGTTCCAAACAAATTCATTAATAATCAGAGGCAAAACAATAGCAAAGTGTTTGGAAAAGTAGATACGTTTGCGACGTATCAGCTCCCCGAAGCTTAGGTTATTGCTTGTCCTCAAGCAATTCAGTTGACAAACTGGACGCGATAAAAGAAACTTTGACAAACACATTTGCTTCATTTAGAGCATAGAAGTTTAAACCATGATCTGTATTTTAATAAGCACACAAGAGAAGTTACAAAAACAATAGAACTAAAGCAATCATGAAGACTTATGCAAAACTCACAATATGCTAACAAGTAATAATTTAAACATGCAAACAAATAGCACCGATGCAATGCATATAACTAGGCGTGGTAAAGTGATCTCTCGCTTGCCCCTTTTGTGGGGCAAAACATAAATGCCGGGCACCTCTTGAGACATTAAACGGTGACTAGATGTAAAGTTATCAGAATTGAGAAGTATCTCAAACATGCTCCAGTCATTAAAACTTTGGGACAAAGCACATTATACTTAGAATGACAGCAATGCTCTATAAGATGGTGCTCAAAGAAGGGTGATGACTCAACATTAATATATAAAAGAAAGGCCCTGCACAGAGGGAAGCAGGGATTAATCATGTGCTAGAGCTTTTTATTTTTATAAGCAGAAGTAAAACAGTTTTGAGAGACGCATGCTTTCGTCAACGATTTCACAACAGAGAGGCTATCTAGTCCCTCATAACAAGCAAGGCCTTTAGACTTGTGAGAGCAGCTGATTCTTTAGAGGAGCGAGTACGCTCCTCTTTCTACTTGGTTTCACCACTGTCCAATGTTTGAGCTGATTTCTCAGATTTTGCATTGCGCGGAGGAGAATGGTGAGTTATATTTATATTTTGCTTAAGCTGCTCTCGGGTTGATTCAAGTGAAGACGTAATCCATCAACACCGGGTGAAAAAGGGGGAAATGACCTTGCTTGTCACAAGTTATATCTAGCCCTCTACTGCTTCCTCATGAGCTAAAAACAGAGACATAAAAAGAAGCATTTTTTTGAATGATTGAAAGGTAGCACATGACAAATTTACTTGGAATGGCGGTGAAATACCATATGTAGGAAGATATAGTGGACTCAAATGGAATACTTTGGCTTAAGGAAAATGGATGCACGGATGGACAATTACACCCAGTGCAAATGGAGGCTAGCAAAAGACTCGGGAGCGACCGATCAAGAGCACTACTGTCATAATCATGCTTTGCGACAAAATCAATCAATGAATAAAGCATAAGAGTGATACTACAATTATAAGCACAATAAACCGTCAAGGCTTAACAGACTTTATTTTTAGTCTTTTACATGTGTGAACATGTGCCAAGTCAATCCAAATAAATCTTTTGGAGGAGGATCTCACTTCACCATTCCATATTATAAACAATGCAAAACATGCTCACGTCTACATGACAAATTATCCACTCTTAACAAGTTGAGGCTAAGCATAGGAATCCATAAGAACTAAGTAATATCATCTACGCAACATTCTATCAAACTAAAACATGAGCATGAGGATAAACATCTGTACAAAAATGAAAACCAATAGAGTTCATACCGAATTTCCTCATCAAATCCGCGTCGCCAAATATCATCATTATTGCATAGACGCTTGCACAACCGAAAGATATCACTACTAGGAAAAGGCTTATAGGTAAGCCACATATCCGTGGCGCACTGGAATAATGGTGCGCCATGGCTAAGTATGCGTGGTGCACCGCTTCGGGCTGCGCCACGGACACTAACTTAGCCGTGGCGCAGGCATCTAAGATGTGCGCCACGGCTAAGTTGGGCCCTGGCCGGCCGGCCTGTGCGCACTTAGGCGTGGCGCGGCAGAAACATGTGCGCCACGGGTAGCAGCGTAGCCGTGGCGCACCGTAATACACTGCGCCATGGCTAAGTGTGGGACCCGGTGCACATTTTTGGCGCCAATTTTACCCCACTTAGCCGTGGCGCACTGTGCCCCCGTGCGCCACGGGTAAGCGTGGGTCCCACCTTTACCATTTCGGGCGCGAATTTTACCCCACTTAGCCGTGGCGCAGGGCATTACCGTGCGCCACGGCTAGTAAATATTGGTGGCGCAGAGACACTACGTGCGCCACGGCTAAGCCTGGGTGCACTTTTTGGCTGCCACCACCCCACCACCCCCCTTTTCTCCTCTTTCCTCTCCTTCCTCCTCCCCACCTCTCATTCCAGATCTGCACGCCCCCCTTCCTCTCCCCACCTCATTTTCTTCTCTCTCTTCACATATTTTGCCACATAAATCTACTTATTTTCTTCATGTATATGTGAGGAAACATCTCCCACACCTCGTGCTCGATCCTCCTCCTCCGGGCGCTCTCTCTTTCGACGTCTTCGTTGGAAGGTGAGTGTATGTGATGGATGCATGAGAAGGCTTTGATGTGTGTGGTTCTATGTGATGGATGAGAAGGGTTGTGATATGTTTGTGGTTGTTGTATATATGCATGTGTGATGGATGAATTTGGTTGCATTAATTGTGTGATGGATGAAGATGTGTGTGTGGTTGCGTGTGTTTGCATATGTGTATGCCATGATCAAAATGATGAGTTGCCGATGTGCTCGCCGAAATGTAGATTCATTTCCATTTCGGCGAATTTTCCGGCACTCCTAGGGACAAAAAATTAGCAAAGGTCATGCCGAATTTTTCCGTGAAATATTTTGTTTCTAATATAATTCTTTTGTTCTATATGTAGAGCGTAGCCGACAATGGTCATCATGATGAGCGAAAGTATTGTTGCTAGATATTTGAAATATGCGACGACCGTGATTGTTAAAAACAACGACACCGGGATAAAGTGTCCGTGTCGAACATGCAAACTCGGCACCGTGCTCGATCCTTTTTCCGGCACATTGCAGGAGCATCTGCTCAGGAAAGGTTTTATGGATGACTTCAGTTACGAGGATGATGATGAGGACGTCCGTGGGGGCGCGGCGGGAAATGATCAGGAAGATGATGAGGCGCCTCCCGATTATGATGACGAAGAATATGTCAGGCATGATGATGAAGAAGAAGTCGATGTAAACGGTGGAGAAGATGCGGGCACACCGACGCTGCTAACTTCAGTCGTGCGGGACCCTCATGTTCAAGAATTGCTTCTCAAAAAGTCGAGTAACGCTGCTAGAGAGGCTAAGTTGGCGCAGCTGGACATAGACTCGAATGCTCCGTTGTATGCGGGATGTCGGCCCGAGGATACCCGCTTGAGAGTAATGCTCATGGCTCTGCAGATGAAGGCAAAACACAAATGGACAGACGCAAGCTTCGACGATAACTTGAAATTTTGGCACGATCGTCTTCCTGAGGGGAACACGTGTCCTAGTAGTATCGAAGAGGCCAAGAAAATCGTGTGCCCTTTTGATTTACCGCACATCAAATACCACGTTTGCATCAATGATTGCTTCATTTATCCGGAAAATGACACGGAGACAACTGCATGTCCGGTGTGCGGTGCTGCTCGATACAAGAAAGGGAAAAAGAAAGCTCCTCGGAAAGTGGTATGGTACCTTCCGATCATTCCTCGTCTGCAGCGGCTTTTCACAGATCCTAAGGAAGCAAAGTTAATGCGCTGGCACGCGGAAAGTAATAAGCCGGAAAATGAAGAGACAGATAAGACGCTGAGACACCCTTCAGATGCTAAGCAGTGGGAACCGTTAGACTTTGAATACCCAACTTTTGGGAACGATCCAAGAAACGTCAGGTTGGGCGTGAGCACCGATGGGCTCAATCCGTTTGGCAACCAGAGCAGCACACATAGCACATGGCCCGTGTTTGTATGGATATACAACCTACCCCCATGGTTGTGCATGAAGAGGAAGTACATTCACATGAGCATGCTAATCCAAGGGCCGAAACAACCAGGAAACGACATCA
Source organism: Puccinellia tenuiflora (assembly GCA_012064385.1). Taxonomy (NCBI): domain Eukaryota; kingdom Viridiplantae; phylum Streptophyta; class Magnoliopsida; order Poales; family Poaceae; genus Puccinellia; species Puccinellia tenuiflora. Next base: position 27,401 of record QRDG01002180.1, on the reverse strand, counting down.
ATCTGTATCTGCAGCTCTTGAGAGATGAGCTACACAAGATATGGAATGTAGGGGTCAGCACATGGGACGCCGTCGCGGAAGATTACTTCCCTATGAGAGCCGCGTTGATCACGACGGTGCAAGACTATCTCGGTTACGGATATATCGCAGGCCAGGTGGCACACGGACACTGTGCATGCGTTAGGTGCATGGACGATACAACATATATGCAGCTAGAGAAAGATCCCGGGTCTTAAAAAATAGTGTTCACGGGACATCGAAGGTGGCTTCGCAGGGACGACCCGTGGAGAAACCGCAAAGAGCTGTTCGATGGTACCGTTGAGATCCGAAGAGCCCCACGTAAGAGGAGCGGCGAAGAAATCGACATGCTGTTGAGAAGCTGGGATGAGTGCCCTCCGCCGGGGAAGAAGCAAAAGGCTCCGCCACCACTGCTGAAGGTATGGAAAACAAGGTCTGTTTTCTGGGACTTGCCATATTGGAAGATCCTCGAAACACCTAATAGCCTTGATGTCATGCATATTTTTGAATTTTTTGGCAAAATTCTGGCTGAAATGCTCTACAATTTTTGAACAACTCAAATCAACTCTGATTAAGCTGAAATTTTTACAGTAGGTCAACAATAGTTATACATTGCTCTTGTAAAAATTTCAGAATTTTCAGAGCTTGTTTGGTTCACCAAAAAATTTGAAAACTGCTGCTGCCAGGTTGCTCCTCTAATTGTGTTTTTGATGTTGCTTGCAGGTTGTGGTGGTGGTGTTGCTTGCTGCTGGTAGGGGTGCTACATTTGCTTGCTGCTGGTTAAGTTGAAGCAAGGTAGGATGCATGTGATGGAATCCGGAGTTGTGTGCCGGTTTATTTTTCTTCAATGTTATACTTGCCGGAGTTGTGTGCCGGTTTATATGTGTGATGAATGTTTCTATATTGCCGGAGTTGTGTGCCGGTTCGTCTGTGATGAATATATGTTTATATGTGTGATGAATGTTTGTATCTTGCCGGAGTTGTGTGCCGGTTTTTATTGTTGTAAATTTGCAGGGATTTTATATGAGTGCCGATGTTTTGCCGAAATGTCGATTCATTTCCGTTTCGGCAAATTTCCGACACTCCTATGGCCAAAAATTAGCAAAGGTCATGCCGAATTTTTCCGTGAAAAATTCGGCATGACCTTTGCTAATTTTTGGCACTAGGAGTGCCGCCGGAAATTTTCCGGAACGGAAATGATTCGACATCGGCATATATTTTTTGTTTCTTTTAACTAACACGTTCCATTTTGTTGTCAAACGCAGAACACATGGCTAACAACGATGAGGCCGGAGCTTCTCGGAATTTAAGCGTGGAAGAACTAGTGAGAGAGAACAACGCGGACTTCTGGAGCTTCTACAATGAGCCGACAGGGGATGTTGCCCAGGACGCTCATGTTGCCGAGGATGACCATGACGAGACCACCACTAGTGGCGCCGGGGATGGCAACGAGACCACGGATGGCGGAGAACGCACAGATGGTAGCCAAGCCAAAAAGGCTAGGAAAGAGAGGAGCAAGAACAAGGTCCGGGCCTTGAGGCAAGCGATCACCGAAGTGTCCCCCGGTGGGGCGCCTCTAGAGCCTACAGGGGTCGCCGGAGGGTATGGCCTCCAAGTGGCATGCATCCTTCGAGATGTCGTCCCGGTCTATGAGGATAACATAAGGGATGCTAGTAAAGAGGGTTTGCGCCTCCGCCTCATCAAGAGGCTGCACAAACGGTATGAGTTCCCGCCGGCCTACAGGGCCGATGAAGACGGTAACCATGATATGAAAAAACTCAATGCCGTCAACAACTTTGCCCTCACGAAGATGAGCAAGGCCTTGGCCAGTTGGAGAACTAGGGTCAAAAAATTGATCGAAGACGATAAAAGTCCCGAGGAGATCTGGAACAAGGAGCGGGTCAACGAAGAAGACCATAGGATTTTCCGGGGCAGGCTCGGACTACCTGTATCCAAGAAAATGAGTGAATGGGGGAGGTGGATGAACTCGAAGAATGTAGGTCACCACCATCTCGGAAGTGGTGGTTATTTCGCGGCAGAGCCCAAATGGGAGAAGCAGGACGCTGAGTGGGCAGAAAAGGGCATAGAGAACCCCTTCGCCAAAATTAAACACAAGCAGACTAGAAACTTTGTCAGGGCTCGGTTCACGGAGGACCCGGTTACCAAGGAACTTACGACGGATCCCGCAGTCGTGAAGTTCCAAAAGGCTCTGGAGGAAGTGGAAAAGTCTAGAGCCACGGAAGAAAGCTCCTCCCAGAGTTCGACGAAGCCCGTGTGGGACACTCCATTCAACGCGGCGTTGAACAAGGTCAAGGGGCGGGATCTGGACAAGCCACCGTCAGGTGGCCGTGTTGTCGGCCATGGCAAGGTCCTATGGTGTGACTATTATGCCGAGGACAAGGACACACGAAAGGAGAGGAAGAAGCGCAAGCAGGAGGATATAGTCAACGAACTAGTGGCCAAGGCGCTAGCCGGTTTCCTTCCTTCCGTCGTGACCTCGGTAACGGATTGGATCGACGGAGGTCGACAAGGGCCGTGTCCAGTGCCCAACTTTGGAGGCAACACGGCGGGAAACACCGCGTCGGCGGCTTCGTCCGCCAACACCGCGCCGCCACCTCCACCTGTCCAGGATACTCCACCAGTCCTCACCACGCCGTCGCCTGCTCCGGAGAATTCGCCGGCCGGCACCGCGCCAAGCGGTGCCTACTCCGACTCCTTGTCTCAAGCTGTCGGCGGTGTCTCGAGAATGGCCGAGCTCGACGCCCTCATGGTATATAAGCGTCGTAGGCTCAGCGCATATTACTTCATCCATTTTTCCTTTGCCTTGCATATCTAACGCCGTACATGCATGTTCTTCGCAGGGCGACACTAGATGCACTCTCCTACACCATGTGAATGGAGAGTTGAAGGATGTTGCTAGGGCTACCATCGTTGCGCCCAAAAATCGCATGCACCACAACAGGCCGATACCAGATGGCTTCTTCAAGGTCTCACTGATTAGGGTGTTTGCGGGCTGCGATGAGGTGGATCCTCCTGTTCAACCCGAGGGAGCCGAGGACCACCTGCTCCTCCGTGAATGCATCCCCTGGCCCATGATGTGGCCGAAAACCCAGATCCGTATTAGCCTGGACACTCCACACACAACACCGGAAGTCGGGTTGGGGCAAAACCCTGTCAAGGCCAGTGCACCAGCACCACCACAACTGAAAGAGCCTGCGGCACGGGAAGATGACATCTTCGATGACTGCTACATCGATGATGACCGCTGCGAAGACGGAGGATTCATGGCTTCTCTTGATGAACCGTCAAGTGCTCCGCACACTCACGAGCCCAGTCAACCAGATAAAGCCGCGTGCACGAAGCGTCTGTTCGATTCTCAAGAGACGCCTCCAGCCGACGACTTCACGCAAAAAGAAGCATCACAAGCTATCCTGAGCCCCAACACACTACTTGGAACCTGTCGTGAAGCGCTAGCGGCCGGAGGAGGCATCCCTTCAAAGCCTAAGAAGGCGCGGAAAAGAAATAGGAAGAGCGACTATGCATCCGGCAGCCAGCCCGCTATGCCTCCAAAGCCGCAGCAGGGTGCCCATGGCTCGAGCAGCCAGCCTCCCATGCCTCCGAAACCGATCCGGTTTAAGGACGGGCCAGGACCCAGCAAAGATGTTATGCAGCAAATACATATTGCGGGCCTACCGATGGTACCGCGTGATGTGCTCAGCCTCATGAGTGGGGATATGCAGATGCTGCATGAGCGTGTTCTGACACGAGAGCTGGATCTTCTTAAAATGAAAGATCCAACACACCCACACCTGCTTTTCACTGCCAAGGTGCCAGAGGGAGTTGATGGCTTTTGCATACAAGAGCCGGCTGATTTGCTGTTCCTACGGTTTGCTGACATCTTCAAGATGTTTAACTTGAGGCGGCTCCATCCTCACTTAGTCCGCTTATTCTGTCTCAGTACGGCCCACCAAGTCCAAAAAGAGAAGATCGGGGGCGTCGCAATAGTGGACCCCTACTACATGATCGAGACCAACTTCAGAAGCCATCAAGGCTAGCAATTTATGTCAAAACACCTCGAAGAAATCATGGTGGAGAATAAGTGGAAGGATTACATTCTCTTGCCCTACTATCCCGAGTAAGTAGTCATTCTCTACTCTGTCTAAATTAGTTTTGTATCATTGTTTTTCTAACACTCTGTCTAAATTGTAGTTTTGCCTAGAGACAAGTATTGCGTCCTGCTCGTTCTTTGCCCGGCTTATTCCCTAGTCACATATTTGGACTCGGGTTGGGAGCACAAACCGAAAGACTACACCAACCTCAAGAAGGCTTTGGATAGTGCTCTAGTTGGCTTCAGTATGAGGGGAGGCGTCTTCAAAAGGAAGAGAAAGGGAAGAGGAGGTATTCCCTTATTCCACCATATTGTCAACTTTGCTTGCGTCACGCAACCAAAGAACATCGAGAGGGATGCCTACTACGCCATCCACCAGATCCGTGCCTTCGTACGGGATGCAGACCAACTCAAGTTGCCAGAACAACTACAACGCTGGGCTGAGAACTTGGCGATGATCCAAGACCTTGATCTCCGACAAGAATTCTATCGCATCCAGGAGACGTTCGCGCGGATCATACTACACGATGTCTGCATCGTTGGAGGCAAGTTCTACTACGACGGCGCTCCACTCGATAATGCGGAGGTGGAACGACGTTTAAAGGCACAAGGCGACATCCGGCCCTTCACGAAAGACGGCGTCCGCCCCTTCCCGGCCCCGAAGACCGTCGACGCCTAGCTATCTTATGCTTGTCTTAGGTTATGTTCCAACAATGGATGGAAACACGTGTTGTAATTAAACCTTCTTTAGTTTGTAATGTGATGTTCGAACTTGCTAGTCGATACCGCTCGATGTATATATATGATGATCCGTGATATATTTTCAGTTATAGTGCATGTGTGATCTATGTATTTTGTATATTGTTCTGCAATCTGTATTAACATCTGTATTAACAACTGTATAAATACTGTATTTTCTGTATATAAAAAATACAGAAAAACTTAGCTGTGGCGCATGACAGAAGGTAGCCGTGGCACACCCTAGCCGTGGCGCACGAGTAAAAGGTGCGCCACGGGTACTTCGCCTTAGCCGTGGCGCAAGGTAGACATGTGCGCCATGGGCAATACTCGTGGCGCACATCTGTGCCTGCGCCACGGGTAAGTGTGGTTACCCGTGGCGTGGCAATCCGTGGCGCAGGCCCCTGCGCCACGGGTAAGCTTGTTTGGTGCGCCACGGGTAGCCTTTTCCCTAGTAGTGTATGGAAATAATAAGAATGTGCAAGTGTCGTCACAAACATTGGTTGAACTCTGAAACAACTACAAAACGAAGAAGATAAGAAAATATTTTTGTGTTTTTCGAATAGCGAAAGGAATAGCGCAGAACTAGAAGAGAAATCTTTTTGCTGTTTTCAATTTGGAAAGAAGCGACTAAAAACAAAGTAGAAAACAAACAAACAAGAAACAAAAGAAAATATGTTTGGTCTTTTTGATTATGAGAAAGAAGAGGCAAACAAAGAGGAAATCTTTTTGGGTTTTTGATTAATAAACAAAAAGAACAACTAAGTCGACTGAGCAAATTGAAAAGAGCGAAAAGAAACCAAAAGGAACACACTAACGGATACACAAAGGAATGATGAACACACCGACATAAAGCATTTAAGTTACATAGTAAAAAGGTGCCGGTGAGAGATACGTACTCCCCCAAGCTTAGAATTTTTGCCTAAGTGAGGCTCATCTACCATGGTGGTGGCACGCCCTCGTTAGCGCCCGTCTGTGGCTGCCACTACATATCCTGTGGCTCCTCCTCCGGTTCCTCCTCAGGGACTAATGATGCAAGGTACTCATCCAGCACCTCCTTGGGAAATGAATATCCGTCCCTAGCAATAGTGTCAAACAAAGCAGGAGCAGGTAATCTCACAAAGCGAGGGTTATCCAGATCAAAACAAAATAATAACCTGTACTGCAAATTCTCCAAAGTGGAATCATAAGTGACATAGTGGTGAGTTTTCATTGCAGCAAGATTAAGCCTAATAAAATCCAACTCTAGATCATCCTCTCTAGGAGGAAGCATGGCAGCAGCAAGCATGATCGAAGCAATAATGCCTCCATAAATAGGCCCTCTAACCTTGTTAGTGCTAAGACGACGAGCAATAAGAGCGCCAATGTTATGAGTTTCATCACAACTAATAGCGGCGGCAAGAATAGCAAGATCAAGACTAGTCATATTACTCGTGTTATCCCGGGGAAGGATACAACGAGCAATGACATAGCCCAAATACCTCAAAGCTGGAAACTGAATGCTCCCAAATTTTGCACGTGTAGAGTCTCTCCAATCATCATGACAGATTCTGGCATAGAGCTCCTTGAGGTACTGGGGCTGCGTGTTCATCTTGCCTGTGAGCCCCGAGTTCCTCACTCCTAAAGCGCTGCAAAACTCAGACAAAGGCATTCTACAAGGTCACTCATATAGCATGAACTCCACACTAGGGTGATATGGATCATCATTGAAATTAAAGCTTTGCACAAAGATGTTAGTGAGCTTAAGATATTGGGGCCTCTCCACTAATACAATATTTGTCAATGATGCATTAGTGATAAGACTAGTAAATTCTTTGCGTATACCTGCAACTTGTAGAAATTCATAACATGGGTATACCGATGAACGCACATCCGTCTGTCGAGCAAGCACAATAACACCAAGTGGCTCCAAATCTTCATTATATGAAGGCCTCATTGGTGCATTAGAACTTGACCCTCTCATTTCTCGACGAGAAGAGGGCTCCTTCTTCTTAAAGATCCCACCTAAATTGAACTCAGGCATGTTCTTCCTTTTCTGAAATTTTTCAACAAACCTCATAAAACTTGGAAATAAAATATAAGAAGTGCATTAGACTATTTCTACAACTCAATATCAACTAGTACATGCATCAAATCCATCTAACAAGTCACAAATCAAGCATGCAAGTTCATACTCAAAGTCATAAACAACAGCAAAATACTCAACTTATACAAAACCATTCAGGGTTCTAATTGGAGGAGTGAAGGAATCACATACCGGAGAGGATTTGCTCCAAATTTCAGCAAGAAAAATGGGCTGAACAAAGAGATCGAAAATCCCAGCACTCAAGAGCAAAAACTCGGGTTTGAGCAATGGGGGAGTGATTTTTCGAGAGAGAGGGAGTGTATGGGAGGCAGCTCACCTGGTGGGGCCCTCCAGGGGGCACAGGCGGCCCTTGGCCGCGGCCAAGGTCTCACCCGCGGGTGGGACCCACCTATGCCCCTGGGGTGTCCCCCAGGTCAGCCCCAAGCACTCCTGTGTCTCTTTAAAAATAATAAAATTCATGTATTTTTTCTAGAATTTTTCGAATTTTTTTACAGAGGAACTTAAATGAGATCAAAATAAGCTAATAAAACAGGATAATGGTATTTAAAAAGGACAAACTAAGCAAGAAATAAAAATTACAGAAAAATTAAAGATTAGCAATAGAAGAAAATTTAATGAATCTTGATATCTTTATGTTGCTAAAGTTGGTTTGTTAGCAAGGTTGATCAAGTCTTGCTACCACACCAAATTTATTTGAGATAAATTATTCAATATTCAACAGACAATCAAGTTACCTCATATTGAGTCCCAATCATAAGAGTTTCATATTTTCTTGAATGTGTATGAATAGGACAATCAATAGTTCTAATCTTGATGGACTCAATATTCTCAATGGAGTTCAAACCAATTTTGGTATTGATCTTCTTTGGAAAGTACACCGTGTGTTCTTTATCATCAACGTTAAAAGTAACTTTTCCTTTATTGCAATCAATAACAGCCCCTGCAGTATTAAGAAAAGGCCTCCCAAGAATAATAGACTTATTATCATCTTCAGGCATTTCCAATACCACGAAGTCAGTTAGGATTAAACAGTTAGCAACTTTAACAGGAACATCCTCACGGATACCAATGGGTACAGCAGTGGACTTATCAGCCATTTGTAGGGAAATATCAGTAGGAATAAGCTTATCTAATAAAAGTCTCTTATAAAGAGAAAATGGCATAACACTAACTCCTGCACCAAGATCACATAAAGCAGTTCTAACATAATTATTTTTAATGGAGCGAGGAATAGTAGGTATACCTGGATCACCAAGCTTTTTAGGAATCTTGCCATGGAAAGAGTAATTAGCAAGCATAGTGGAGATTTCTTCATTAGGGATTTTTCTTTTATTAGTAACAATGTATTTCATATATTTTGAATAGGGAGGCAACTTAATAGCATCGGTCAAAGGAATTTGAAAAAAGAGGGTCTTCATCCATTCACAGAATTTATTATGGTGTTCTTCTTCCTTAGCCTTCTGAGATTTAGATGGAAAAGGCATGGGTTTTTGCACCCATGGCTCTCTCTCTTTACCATGTTTTTTAGCAACATGAGGTGCAGTCTCCTCCTCCTGTTCTTCAGGTTCATTAGTATCATTATCATGCTCATTACCACTTTCAGTTTCAGCATCCGAATTAGAGACAGCATTAGGATTATTACTTGTAGGTTCTTTATCAAGTTCCATATTACTAGCTTCTCCTAATTCTTTATGTTTCTTCTTTTTCTTTTTCTTTTTAGGGGAACTAGTAATATTATTTTCAACCAGTTGAGATTCTTGTTCAATTCTTTTTGGATGTCCCACAAGATAAAGAGGATCTGGAGTAGAGATACCTCCTCTAGTTAAAACACCACAAGTTTGTTTATTACTTTGTGTAGGAATTCCAGCAAGCAAGTCTTTTTGCACTTTAGTAATTTGTTCAAGTTGAGTTTGGACCATATGAAAATGCTTAACAAGACCTTTGACATCATTAGCAGTTTTCTCCAAGACAGAATGCAAATTTTTAATAACCAGGGTGTTATCATTTAATTGTTCTTGAATTTGCATATTAAAATGAGTTTGTTTAACAATAAAGTTATCAAATTCATCCAAGCACTGACTAGGAGGCTTACTATAAGGAATATCATTAACAGTAAAATTATGAAGAGAGTATACCTCTACCATAGGTGGGTGAGTGGTAGTCTCACATAAAGTTTCAATTGGAGGTAAATTCTTCACATCTTCAGCTCTAATACCTTTTTCCTTAATAGATATTTTGGCTTCTTGCATATCTTCTGGGTTTAGGAAGAGCACTCCCCTTTTCTTCAGAGTTGGTAATGGAGGAGGTTCGGGAATGCTCCATTCATCATGATTTTTAGCAATCTTAGCCATTAGTTCTTCAGCTTCATCTATAGTCCTTTTCCTGAAAACACAACCAGCACAGCTATCTAGGTATGTCCTAGATTCAACAGTTAGTCCATTATAAAATATATCAAGGAGTTCATTCTTCGGAATATCATGCTCTGGCCGAGCCCTGAGTAATGATCCGAATCTCCCCCAAGCTTTAGGGAGATGCTCATCCTCCAATTGTCTGAAATTGAAAATTCTCTGCAAAGCCTCATGCTGCATGTGAGCGGGAAAATATTTTGCAAAGAAAACATCAAGCAATTCATGAGGACTTTTTATGGATACATAAGGTAAAGAATTATACCACACTTTGGCATCATCTTTTAATGAGAAAGGAAACAACTTTTCTAAATAGTAATGCTGTATCTTTTTATCATCAGAAAATAGAATGCTAAGCGAAGCTAATTTATTCATGTGTTCTACAGCATTGTCATCCTTAGTTCCACAAAAAGGATCAGATTCAACATTAGATATGAGTGAAAGATCAACAGAGAAATTAAAATCATCATCTTTAATGCATATGAGAGAGGTAGCAAACTCAGGATCAGGTGTAAAATAATTCTTAACAGCATGCTTTTCAAGCAATTTCCTCAAAGCATCAGGACCTTTAGAAGCAGAACAATCCATATATTGTCTAATAAACTCATCATTAACAGCAATGTAGGAATCATCAGGATACCTACTCTCATAATTATATAGATTAGGAGAGCTAACAGGTGTAGTAAGATTTTCATTGAGCATTGTAATTTCTTTAGACCTAGTGACAAGAGATTCTAAAAAGGGGCGTAAAGAAACAGCATCATCAAGCACAGCAGAAGCATCATCAAATTCATCAGAAGCAGTAGCAGACTCAGAAAGCAAAGCATCAACAGTAGGACGAGCGTTCATAGGTGGTGCAAGAATTTGAATTAAAACAGTAGGTGAATCAAGAGTAGCTTTAGAGTTCAGAGCAGTACCTTTCCTTGTGGTGGAAGGTAGTATTGGAAACTTAGGATCTCGCTTACCCTTCATGATGAAGAGTAAATTATAGCAGACAGAAAAACTCCCAGGTGAACTAAATAGAGCTATGCTCCCCGGCAACGGTGCCAGAAAATAGTCTTGACGACCCACAAGTGTAGGGGATCGCAACAGTCTTCGCGGGTAGGTTGACCCTAATTTATTGATTCGACACAAGGGGAGCCAAAGAATATTTATAAGCCTTAGCAGTTGAGTTGTCAATTCAACCACACCTGAAAAGGATTTCTCTCGAAGCAATTTATCAGTAGTAACAGTGATTTGATGGCAGCAGTAGAATAGTAACAGCGGTAATAAAATAAAGACAGCAATGATGATGGTAAAAGTAATGATTGTAAACAGCGGGATTAAAACACCATAGGCATAGGGATAGATAGACGGGCGTTGCATGAATAAGATAGCTCATGAAATGAACATAACTAAGCACGAAGCAAATAAATATATAAATAGCATCCAAGTATCAAACAGTCATAGGCATGTATTCCTAATTTAGCCGTACGTGCTTACAATAAGAACTTGCACGGCATCTTTTGTCCTGCCATCTGGTTTCAGCCGGGCCAATTAAGGAACAAATGGCAATTAAGGTGTTCCTTTTAATATAACACTGGATCAAAGCATTAACACACAATGAATACATGTAAACCTCGAGTTGCCAACCATTCCCATTGATGTCCCCGTTTCTGTCACTCGGGGTCTCCGGTTCCGGTTGACAACAAGTGCATACAACTAGTAGATAGGATCCAAACAACAATTATACTCATGCAAACATAAGTGTTCAGATCTGAAAACATGGCACCCGGGCCCAAAGTGACAAGCATTAAGCATAACTAGTTGCGCCAACGATGATTAACACAAATAGAGTGAAAGGACATCTCTTGCCTAAATAAGTTTTGTGTGTTTGATAACAACATGAGTGACATCTCATTGTGTGCTAAGTGTGATAGGTACATTTCATAAGTCAAGACGGAAGAGAATCATCCAAAAAGGGTTAAGACAAGCGAAGACGGAGCAAGTAAATCCTTTGATTTGTTGGTCCGGAATTCATCCGGATTGGTCCGGAATATTCCGGATGGTCCGGAATTTCCGGACTCAGTCCGAACAAATTCCGAGGTGACCTCAAAATGGTTTTCTGTTAGGGTTTCGGATTTCACCCGGATTCGTCCCGAAATTTCCGGATGACCCGGAATGGATCCGGAATATTCCGGGTCATTCCGGACGACCAGTTTCGGGCTGAAACGGCTAGTTTTTGGAGGATCTATATAAGGGCATCTCTTCTTCCTCAAGAGCTACCACGACCAGAAGAAGAAGAACACCATTGTTGCAAAGCTCAAAATCAATAGATCTCCCTCTCTAGCCACTCAATCACTTAGCCCTTTGGGGATTTGAGAGAGGAGACCTAGATCTACACTTACACCAAACCGATTTGATTTCTCCCTTGATTTCTGAGAGGGGGCTTGCTACTCTTTGAGTTCATTGGAACCCTAAGAGGTTGTGGTCCTTCGGAGCTTTGGGAGCTACGAAGACTTTGCCAGGAGCCACCAATTGAGTTGTGGTGTGTGCCCCGGCCTTGGAGCATCGAGTCTTGGCGGCTCGGTGCATTTGGTGGAGACCCTCCAATTTGTGGAGTGTGCTCCATCCTTGTAAAGGTTCTAGTTGTCAACCTCAACGGCAACATAGTGACAAGTGCCTCGCCACATCGGTGGTAAGTCACAACGGAGATACGGTGTGCCATATCAAGGCTACTCGGTGTTTCACTTTGGTGAACACCGCGCCGCTCCAACGGAGATTAGCTTCCATTGGGAAGTGAACTTCGGGATAAATCTTCGTGTCATCTTGTTGCTTACCTTTTCACTTACCTTTACTTGTTATCACTAGCTTACTATATCTATAACTTGTGCTAGTGAACTTTTGCTCATCATATAAGTTTGTTCACCTAGTTGCATATTCTAGAAAACTTATATTTGAGCAATATCCTTTTAAAAACGAAAAAGAAGTAAAATTTGTAGTTAACCTATTCACCCCCCCCCCCCTCTAGTTAACCTCATCGATCCTTTCAATTGGTATCAGAGCCTCGTCTCTTTATTAAAGGCTTCACCGCCTAAAGAGGAGGATGGGGGATCCCACTCCCATGGAATTGCTTCAAAAGCAAGTCGAGTCCATGGGGGAAAGATCCGATAAGAGGATGGATAGGTTAGAGGAACTAATAATGAAACTTGCCTCTACATCTAGCAATGCAAATGATAGTCCCTCTCTAGATGAAAATGGTAATCCCATATCCCATTCAAAAGAAAGTGACGAACACTCATCTAAAAATGAAAACCCAAATCAATTTGGACATATTTACAACAATGCTCTTAATGTTCAACATCCACATGTGAACAATCTTGGTAATCCACCTTTAGTAGATAGGGCCCGTTTTACTAATTGGAAAGCTTCTATGAAATCTTATGTGTGTAGCTCTTCAATGCAAATATGGAGAATCATTGAGAGGGGATACTACCCTAAGGATATCAATAATTTGACCTCAAGTGAGATCATTGATGAACAACTCAATGCACATGCTATGCAAATGCTCGAGAAGGCAATGGTCAATGAAGGTGTTGAGCACATCCGGTCTCTCCGAAATGCCAAGGAAGCTTGGGAGTATCTACTCGCCATGTATGATGGCAATGTGAGCATGCAACGCTCAAAGAAAACACTTCTTCAACGGCAAGTTGATCACTTCATCATGAAGGATGGAGAAGTTCCGGAGGATGTATATCGAAGACTCAAGGCTCTTGTTGTGGACATGAAGGATGCTGGATTCAAGGATTACGATGATGATTGGTTCAAGGGAAAATTTCTTCAAACCTTGATTCCATACAATGAGAACATGGTAATGAATGTTCAAGCAAGAGCGGACTACATGGAACTAACTCCCAATGATGTTTTGGTCACCTTTTTGTAGCGCCCCTACCTCGGAATTATACAAAGAGGCTATGAATCCGGCACAACCATCAATGTATAAGACAAAGTTCGAGACTTGTGGAACAGAACTGGCACAAAGCATGACTCTACGACACAAACATATAGCAACTCATATAACGAGAAGAATACAAATATTACAAGTAAAAGGATCACAGATCCAACAAGTCATCAAGCGGAAGCGGGTAGTGTTGTCTAACAACAAGAAGCAAATATATGGCCTAAGAGGCCTACATTAAACATCATCCCAGCCAGCTTGTTCCACGGTCCCAAGCTGCCACCTGGGAACCCCAGACTAGTAGTCGACGTCAACGAAGAACCCACCTAGTTTCTCGGTGTCGTCCTCCTTTGAAATACAAAATCATAGAGGCAGCAAGAGAGACTGAGTACGATGTACTCGCAAGTTTAGTAGGGCGATATAGGCCCAATGACTGACGGAGGCTCTAAAGCTTTATATGTATTTCTTTTGCATAAAGTTAAGTTTCATAAACAGAAATATAATTGACACATGGCATTCGTCTACTCAGAATACTTTTCAAAAGGGGTAAGAGAGTCACATTTGTCATCATTGGTTCTCATCGAACCCTTTTGTAACCAACCACTCTCATCTCCACCAAGGCACCCCCTCGAATCACCCTCGAGGAAGTGAACCTTTAACACACGTGATTAATGCAACCTTTAGCTGCCATATCAATTAGGTTAATATTCTCTATGATCTTATCGTCTATTCCCAAGTTGTCCATAACCGTGGACACGGCTTTTCGAAAAGATTAACCCTGCAGGGGTGTACTATTTTACCCATTGGTACCGTCCGGCTCACCTAGTTGGCCCTCTTCCGGGGAAGACCGGCAAGCAGGCGCGGTTAGACCTTTACAATGTATGAGGCTTACTCAAGGACCATCAGTGGCGGAAGGACAGGTTCAGCGCTCCCAGCGCCCTGCCCCACCGTCACATCCTAATCGTCACCATCCTCGTTCCTTTTCCACTCACACCACACACGCGCAGATGGAAATAGCAAACTAGAGGACCCTTGACAAGCCCCTCACAAATTATTCGGTCAGCGAGGCGCCCATACACCCACCAATGGCAGCACGCTAGTCTTGGTTCAAGAGGTAAAGAACTCGCACCTAGGGGCTAGAGTGAGGCAAAACACCATCCCCGATGGAAACTCACCCAAGCCGTCTTAGCATTTTAATTATGCATCACATTTATCCACCTTGCCCGAATCATTCCATCAACATCAACAATTATGGAATTTATAACGGACATAAAGCATCTAATTAAGCATGGCTAAGCATAGCTAAGCATATGAATACAATAATTCTATAATTAACTCGGCCAACACTTCAACCCTAGGTTTCATAGGTGGGGATACATGTGATTGGCTCGGGGAAGAACATGCATTCATAGGATATTCTATTATTTACCCAAAGAGACATTGAATCGCATGCAAATAATATGGTGGATAAAATAATTTGATAAAATCATAGGATGCTAGATGCCAAGAAGGTTAGGTTATCTCTTGCCTTGCTGCCCGTGTGCGTAGTACTGCTCGTCGGGGTAAGTAGAGAGACCTCGGCTCCGGAATCTATCGATACCCAAAAAGGAAAGACAAAGAACACATAAACCACAAGAATTCAAGATGCAATGCTCAATCACATGATGACATGTCCAATTGATGCAACCATATTATTATATAAATTAAAAGCAAATTTAAATGAGGGGCCAAATAATTAGTGCAATTATTTGGAACCAACCCCATATTTATCTTAGTGACCACATTCTTCATAAATTATCAAATTATTATGGAAGTGGCTCAAATATGCATGAACATGACATTGAATGGATAGTATTTGTCATTCCGATCATTTTGGGTACCTTATCCATAATTTTCGGAGCACTGAAGAATAAATAGCGAGTTAAATTAATTATTTGAATTTAACCCCTTTTATCAAAAATATGAGGAGCATCAAATAATTACTTGTGATCATGATGTGATACTATCGTGTTTGGATTGCATTTGTAAAGCTGCTCAAATTGATATAACATTCCCATAATTTGGTTTAGCATTTTAAAAGTTATTAAGCATTCACATGTTAACACAGACTGCCGGAACTTCCGGTAAATGGACCGGTAGTTCCGGTTTGCCGGTACTTCCTAGGCTACTTCCGGTCCAAAAACACAAAAGTCCAGTACCGAAAAAGGGTTCACCGGTACTTCCGGTGAAGTGCCCGGTAGTACCGGTTTAGCGGTACTGCCGGAGCTACTTCCGGCTCTACTTCCGGTTATGGACTCAAATGTCCAGTACCGAAATTTCGAGTTAGCGGTACTACCGCTTCTACTTCCGGCTTACTGGAACTACGCTACTACCAGTCGTGAATTTAAGCGCGGCGATGGCGGGAGCGCGCGCGGTGAGCACGCGCGCGTCGTGCACGCACGCGTCGATTTGCGGTGCGGGAGGATGCGCGGGGGCGGGCTCTGGCCGCACCTCAACTAGGGCGACCATACGGTGGAGGCGCCGCCCAAAATGGGTCGCCGGGGCGGCGGCATTATGGCGGCCGGCGGCTAGTGCGAGCAAGGCTACGGCGGCGTGGTGCTAGAGAGGGAGAGGAGGCGAGCGAGGAGGCTCAAGAGGGAGAGCAGCTCACCAGCAACGCAACGAGGTCGCCGACGGGGTGCGGGGAGGTCGAGGCCGGCCGCGATTTGGCTCGAGGCGCGGCTGCCGGAGCGGAGGAAGGAGAGGGCTCGGCGGCAAGTCCGAGCTCCTCGGCTCGATTCCTTCGGCTAGGACGACGAGGGCGAGGAGGTGGAGCTAACGGTGGCTTCAGATCGAGCTGGGGCGGTCGGGGTCGACGGCTGCGTGCTCGGCAGCCACGGCGGCGACGGGGAGCAGCAGGCTCGATCTAGGGTTAGGGTTAGGGCACCTGTGCGTGGGGAAAACGGATGAGGGGAGAGAGGGGGAGCAGATGCGGCCAGTGGGGGTCACTTAACCCTAGGGTGCAATGCAGCACGCGGGGGAGCAGGTGAGGGCGGCCATGGCGACAGTGCGCGCCACTGTCGCCACACAGGACGACGTCGGCCCGGTACTTCCGGTCCAAAGACCGGTAGTTCCGGTGGTAAGAAACAAAACAGAAATGGCTTTTCCTGTTTGGAGTACAAAACAATTTCCAGAAAATATACCAAAATTCTGGGAACATCTCCAACAGATAAACTAGCTCAGCGTACAATTACTTGAGCCTTTGAGCATCCTGACAAGGCTTCCCAATGACCAAGGCTATGAACCACATTTAGAGGCATAGGGAAGTTGGAAACAATTTTGGAAACCATCCATTTGGTTCTTAGCACTTGAGGTGAACTTAGAGAACTTGGTGAACCATACGGTCACATGTCATGACATGGGTCACACCTCAGCTTACATTTCAAAGGTTATAGTTTTGGGAAGGTTGGGCTTCCCTTTTAACAATGTTTTCCAATTGTGGTTTTGTTAACACAAGCAATTTAAAGACATGCCATGATGCAAACAAGAATGCAAAAAGTGGAAAAATTCTTCATATTTTTCATAACCAAGTTAGGGCTGTTACACTTTTTCACCATGAATATGATGAAGAAATCCTCGGAAGATGTTCTAGCTCGTGTGAATGGAATGAAGAAAGTATCTCTTGCCTTGAAGGCAACATCCTATGATGAGGAAGAATCAAGTGATGAAGGTGGATCCACCTATGTGCCATCCGAGAAGGAAAAGAGGGTGTCACACAATGAGTGTTTGGCGCTTGCCAACCATAATTGGTGGAAGAAAGGGGATTTTAGATCAAGTGCAACGAAGAACAAGGGGAGAGAAGGCCCAAGTATGAAGAAAGAAAGAACTTGCTTCAATTGTGGAGATAGTGAACACTTCGTTGCGGATTGCCCGTACAAGAATAGAGTTGAGAATAAAGGACAGCTCATCAAGAAGACCAACTTTGTTCCCAAGAACAAGAACTTCATGAAGAAGGTATCTAAATGGACAATGGTGACAAATGAGCAAGAATATATATCCGGAGGTGAAGAAAGTGAAGATGAAGAAGAACAAGTTGGCATGGCAGCAATGGCAATTGGGGTTATTCCATCTTCTTTGGACTCTCTCTTTTCAACTCCGAATGACAAGCAAGGTCCTACCAAACACAAGTGCCTCATGGCCAAGGGTACATCTCCAAAGGTAACCAACTCACGAAAACCCTTAATTTCCTCTACTCCATCATTGTTGAATTGTGTTGAGGAACTTGATGATAAGAATGCTAATGATCTTTCGAATGTCATGAGATCACTTGAAAGTGAAAATAAAGTTGCATTTGATGCCTTCATGACTCAACTTGGTAATGCATATGGTCTCATAGAAGAACATGAAGAAAGAATATGTGAACTTGAGGGTTTCGCTCGTGACGATGCTAATAGGATAGCGGAGCTTGAGGAAGCCCTAGATAATGCACTATGCCTTAAAGATTCTATTGAGGAAATCTCCACTTTAGATCTATCTAAAATGATGGGTGACCGTGATCATGCATTATGTAAGCTTAAGGAATTCATGGATGAAAATGATAACATTATGAATGGTCACAATGAACTACTTAAGGATTTTGAGCATCTTGAGAAAGCTCACATGGCACTCTCAAAAGAGCTCAAGGTTCTTAAGGAGTCACATGACAACTCTCAAAATAAGGATGTAAACGAAAATGCTTGTGCCACTAACCCCTTGTGTGTCAAAGCATCTCTCATTTTGGAGAACAATAGGTTGAAGGTTCAACTTGAGAAAGGGCCAGTGTCTTGCATCCAAGGAGAAAAGAACCTCAATAATCTTTTGAGAAATCAAAGGAGAGTTGTGGGTAAGGAAGGACTTGGATTTGGAGTCACATCCAAGAAGACCAATGAGAAGAAGAAACCAAATCCCTCCACTAATTCTATTGTTTTTGTGAAGGAGGGGGAGTTGGCTAATGATGAAGATGAATTTGATATCCTTGCTAAGAGCATTGCTCCTAAGAACACATCTTCTCACAACAATTTTGCGGGAAAATATAACCCATCATATGTGCTTTTGAAATCTAATGATGGACATGTTTATGCAAAATATGTTGGAACTTCATATGGTAGTGATTATCATGCTTCTATTTGGGTTCCCAAGACCCTTGTGACTAACAAGAAAGGACCCATCAAAACATGGGTACCTAAATCGAGGACTTAACTCTTTGTAGGTATGTGCTTCCGGAGGATCATCATGGCTTATTGATAGCGGTTGCTCCGCACATATGACCGGAAGCAAAGAAGTCTTAAGTGACTTAATGCATCAACTTCTCAAGGTATCTCATGTCACGATTGGTGATGGTTCAGAACTCAAGGTATTGGGGCATGGCAAGGTGGTCATTTCTCCGGACACGTCCATTGAGAAAGTCCTCCTTGTTGAGTCCCTTGGTTATAATTTACTTACCGTTTTGCAACTTTGCGAGTGCAACTTTACTGTTGTCTTTGGACGGTATCATGTGCTCATTCTTCACACAATTTCTCTTAAAGTAGCCTTTGTTGGATTTGTGGAAAACCGTATGTATGTAGTGGATTTCTCGAAAGAAACTACACATATTGCCACAAGTCTAATGGCTAAATCCGACGTGGGTTGGCTTTGGCATCGCCGGTTGGGCCACGTCGGTATGAGAAACTTGCAAACACTTGTGAAGGGTGAGCATGTGGTAGGACTAACAAAAGTGAATTTTTCCAAAGATCGTCCTTGCAGCTCCTGTGTTGCCGGAAAGATGCATGAGAAGAACCACCCCAAAGTAACAACAATCAATACAACGAGGCCCTTCCAACTCATTCATATGGATTTGTTTGGGCCTCCTACTTATGAAAGCCTTGGTGGCAAGAAATATTGCTTGGTAATTGTTGATGATTATACAAGATACACTTGGACTTTCTATATCAAGAAGAAGAGTGAGACTCAAAGGGAATTCATTGATTGGGCTACCCAAGTACAACGCCGATATGACACAACCATCTTGGCCATAAGGAGTGAAATGGAACCGAGTTCAAGAATTACACCATGGATGAATTCTTGAGTGATGAGGGCATTAAACACCAATATTCCGCTGCGTATACCCCTCAACAAAATGGTGTTGCGGAAAGAAAGAACCGTACACTTATTGATATGGCAAGAACTATGATGGCCGAATTCAAGTCTCCATATAATTTTTGGGCCGAAGCCATCAACACTGCTTTTCATCTAACCAACCGGCTCTATCTCCGCCCATTTACTAACAAGACTCCTTATGAACTTCTTGGTGGTAAAAAGCCCAACCTCTCTTATATTAAAGTTTTTGGTTGCAAATGTCAAGTTTACATTAAAGGTTCTAAATTGCCTAAATTTGAGCCTAGAACTTTTGAAGGCATATTTGTTGGTTATGCCAAGGATTCCCACACTTATAGAGTCTACAACATATCCACCGGGTGTGTTGAAGAATCTATGAATGTGGTGTTCCATGAGGATAATGGCTCCCAAGTGGGGCAAGTTGATCTTGATGATGTAGGTGATGAGCCCTCCTCCATCGCCATAGGAAGAATGGGTATAGGTCCTCTTATACCCATTGAGGAACCCCTTGTGGCAACGGAGTTGGACTCAAGCACGACGCAAGTGGAGCCCTCTACATCAACGATCGATCAAGCGGCAAACCAAGAACAAGCTCAAGATCTACAAGATGATACCAACCATCATGATAATGATCAAGATCCACCCAATGATAATGGTGGTCAAGATTTTGGTGATCTTTCACCAAGAACTCCAACCCACTCTCGGATTAATCAAAATCAAGATGAAGGAGATGATGAAGATGCACCTCCAAATGAGAGACCCTCAGATGCCCTTGCTCGTCGAGTGGCTAGCAAGGCCGTGGCATTACATAAAAAATCTCTCTATCAAAAGAACATCATTGGTGGTCTTGGAAGGAGTGTGTCCACTCGGAGGCAACTATTACTCTTTTGTGGCGTTCATGCTCATATGTCACATTTTGAACCTACCAAGGTGTATGAAGCTCTTGAAGATGAAGATTGGGTCCATGCTATGCACGAAGAGCTCCATAACTTTGAGAGAAACAAAGTATGGTCCCTTGTGGAAAGACCAAAGAACCATAATGTGATTGGAACCAAATGGGTGCTCAAGAACAAGCAAGATAATCATGGACAAGTGATTCGCAACAAAGCTCGTTTGGTTGCTCAAGGCTACTCTCAAGTCGAGGGACTTGACTACGGTGAAACTTTCGCTCCCGTAGCTAGACTTGAATCCATTCGTATATTGCTTGCATTTGCTTCTAGTTATAAATTCACTTTATATCAAATGGATGTTAAAAGTGCATTTCTAAATGTTCCACTTAATGAGATGGTATATGTTAAACAACCTCCGGGGTTCGAAGATCCCAAGTGTCCTAACCATGTCTACTTACTCCACAAGGCTTTGTATGGCCTCAAACAAGCCCCACATGCTTGGTACGATCACTTAAAGGAGTTCCTAGTAGACCGTGGTTTTGCACTTGGGGTAATCGATCCCACACTCTTCACCAAGAGTGTAAATGGAGAATTCTTTGTATGCCAAGTATATGTTGATGATATTATATTTGGTTCTACTAATGTCTCTTTTGTAGAACAATTTGCTAAGCTAATGACAAGTGAATTTGAGATGTCTATGATGGGCGAATTAAAGTTATTCCTTGGTTTTGAAATTGAGCAATATGACGAAGGAACCTTTATTTGCCAAGCTAAATATATTCAAGACATGCTCAAGAAGATTGATATGTCAAATGCAAGCCCATTGAGATTTCCAATGGCAACAAATGTGAATCTAACACTAGATCACGAAGGTATTCCGGTTGACCAAAAGCTTTATCATTCTATGATTGGTTCTTTGCTTTATCTTTGTGCATCTAGACTGGATATCATGTTTAGTGTGGGTTTGTGTGCAAGATTTCAATCTAACCCTAAAGAAAGCCATATGACTGCAGTCAAAAGAATTCTTAGGTACTTGGTTGATACCCCCAATCATGGTCTTTGGTATCCTTCAAATACAAGCTTTGATCTTGTGGGGTATTCGGATGCGGATTGGGCCGGTGACAAAGTGACTAGGAAATCAACCTCGGATGCTTGCCAATTTCTTGGTAGGTCACTTGTGTGTTGGTCTTCGAAGAAACAAAACTGCATATCTGCCTCCTCCACGGAAGCCGAGTATATTGCCGCCGCAAGTTGTTGCTCTCAATTATTATGGATGAGACAATGTCTTGAGGATTTCGGAATTAAGAAAAAGACATTGCCTCTTTTATGTGATAATGAAAGTGCTATAAGAATTGCTACAAGTCCCGTGCTCCATGGCAAGACAAAGCATATTGAAATACGGTATCATTTTATCCGTGATCATGTAGCCAATGGAGATATCTCACTCTTCATATATCAACACCAAAGATCAACTCGCCGATATATTCACAAAACCACTTGACGAGAAGAGATTCAAGGAATTGAGGGGACAAATCAATGTCGTATGTGCAAGCAACTTTGTTTGATTTAAATCATGCATACACACCTCTACTAGACTCTTATTTGGATTCTAGATGTTGGCATGGACATAGGGGGAGTGTAGCACAATTCATGTGTCAACACTACTCCTATTATGCGCAATAGACAAATCTTGCAATATAGTTACTCATGTGACAAAATATGCTTAAAAGATGAGTTTTGATTGTTGGACCCAAGATATATCTTCGCGGTGCCATGTCAAGCATACTCATACATGGTGGCTTCGGCCACCGACCTCCTTGTATAAGGAGTTGGTTTAATAAATCTTTTCAAAATAGTCGGTGCCTTCATTTTATTGCACAAGTTTCACTTTCATATCACATCCAATGTTGCTACTTGTTGATTTCGATTTTCCCATTGGATGTGTGACGAAATCATCCTAATCATTGTCATATCATACATCGTTATACCTCTCTCTCGTATTTCATCTCAAGCACATAACCATGATTCTCTGGACAAAAGTGAAAAAGATACATTGAGCCAAATATTCGAATTCAAGTTGTGAAAAAAAAACAATTTTTTTTGGAGGTCAGGGCGCCTGGGTTTGGCTGCCCCGCCATTCCCCGGTCTGGTCGGCACTCTGGCCGGCCCCTCTCGGGTCACGCCCCGGCCATCATGGACGGCTCGATGGCCGGCCCCTCTAGGCCCGATGGCTTGTCCTGCCCGGCCATCCGTCCCGGCCTGGCCGGCTCCGTGGCCGGCCCCTCTCGGGTCGCGTCCCAGCCATCATGGCCGGCCAGCCCGGCCACTGCCTGGTCCGCGTCCCTCCTCTGCCCTTTTCTTCTGTCGTGGTGGTGCACGGACAGATGCCATATAGGCTTAAGGTGGGGCCGATTGGATGCTGGAGGTACCGGGGAGGGCTTGCACGTTAAGACGTACACAGAGACACACACACACATGCGCGCGATTTACCCAGGTTCGGGGCTCTCGTGAGGAGATAACACCCCTACTCCTGCCTGTCTGATCTATATATGTGGATTACAAACAAGTTACAAGATGCTCCTTGAGCTGTATAAGAAGAACTAAGAGCTCTGGCTCTCTACCGAGTCTCGGAGCTCTCTACCGAGTCTCGGAACAGCTATGTGGCTCTCCTGCTAGCTCTCAAGGAAATGACCAAGTGTTTGTTCAGCGTCTAGGCTTCTGTGAAGTGTCGTCCCCGTAAGAGGAGCTCCCGGTGCTCCTTATATAGGGAAACCCAGGGCACAGGGTTAGGGCTGACGTTTGTGCTGGCGTAAGCCGCACTGTGGCCACGCCTGGGTCCCTGACTGCTTCCGTCACCCCCGCGTGGCCTGTCCAATCCACCAACTCCTGTGCACTTCTCCGTCGTACTGCATAGGTCAGCAGCGTGGAGGTCTGACTGCCCATGCTACCACCGAGTCAAGGAGTTGGCAGCGCGTCGCGTCCTGCCAGTGTCAGGACGCCTGCCCCGTGATTGTAGGGACAAGACGTACGCCACGACCAACGCCGAGATAGAGCTTCATTCCTCCCGATCCGGCATAGACATACCAGATATTTCCTAACTCGGTTTCTCCTCTCCTGCACATAAGAACAACAAAGAAGATTCCGATATATAGTATGCTTAATCCGACATAGGGCTATGTCGGTAAGCCCTTACCCGGTTGACCCCGGGTGAACCTATGTGTATGTCGGTTTATCATTGACTCGGTCAACTCCGAGTCGAAGCTTATTTCACCATACTGATCCATCTCGGGGGCTGCCCCCAACATTAGTCCCCGAAGCTGGCGCGGTCCCTGCAGCCTCGGATGGAGGGCCACGGCAGGTTTACCCGAAAACCAGCATTCTTACTTGATTACCGACATCACATACATCGGCAAACCATTTATATGTCGGAAAGCAGATTCGCCTCCCATCATGATATTCGACTCAATGTCGGATCGTTCCGACTCACAGGAAAACCCACGGCTCCTCCGAGTCATTGGTTCCTCTACGTGGCAGAGCATCTCTGCTTAACGCCTCGGCTCTTGTGCACAGATGGACGTGCCACTGGCATGCACGCCACTTGCGTCACGCCGGTTGCCTCGAAGACTGCGCACACGCAAGCACTCAGTGCGGTTGAACCACACCGCTCGCGTCGCCTCGGGTCCTGCCGATCAGGTGTGCTGCTCAGAGTTGTTGGCTCCCTGTGGCCATTGTGGGGCGGATCGTGCGGCAGTTAATCCGCTGAGAGGATCGTGGCGGAGATCGTGGGGTGGTAACCTCCCGTCCGTTACGGAATCGTGCGCAGAAAATCACGCGCCACGATCTCCTCCGGCCGCTCTTAAATAATAGGGAGGGGGCACCTTGATGGGGTCGCAGCATGGAAAACAAAAAAATTCTACGCGGCAAAGCGGAATAAACCCCAAGGATCTAGATCTACGAGATGAAGATAGCGAAGATGAGATCCAATCTCTTACCCTCGAAGATCAACAAACGCGTTTTGTCGGTGCAGGGGTTGGCTAGTCGATCCCCGCAACTAGACACGTCTAGTCGCGAGGAGATGTGTTATCCTCGAGATCCATCCGGTGAAGTGCAGCAACGGGCAGCACCTCCGCGGCGTCCACACGTACAGCTCGATGAAGACGTCGACTCCTTGATCCCGCAAGCGAGAAGACGTGGCCTTGATGATCTCAGCAGCACGACGGTAGTGCCGGTGATGATGACGATCTCCGCAGCGAGGCTTCGCCAAACCAAGCGAGGGGAGAGGGAGAGGAGGAGGTGGCGCCGCCCCTAGGGCTAGGGGGTGCGGCTAGGTGTGGATGGTAGATGGCGGCAGCCCTCCGGGAGAGGAGGGGTGCGGCTAGGGCTAAGGGAGAGAGAGAGGGGGTGCGGCTAGGCTTATGGGGCGGCAGCCTCAAGGGTGTGGTGTGTTGCGCCCCCCCTACCCCTCCTTATATAGGTGGCCGGCTAGGTCAAGGGCAAGGGGGCCGGCCGGCCCCTCCTTGCTTGCCCCCCAAGTTGGAGTCCTTCTAGAACTCCTTCTTGGGCCCCCTTTCCTAAAGGGGTGGAGAGCCCACCTCCTAGTCCAACTAGGAGTGGGACTCCCCCTCCTTGTGCCTTGGCCGAACCAGCCCATGTGGGCTTAGGTGGTGCGCACCACCTAGGTGGTGGCAGCACCCCTTCGCACCATGTGGGCCCCATACAAAATATGGCCCCACTTCTAGACCCTTCTAAAACACTCCGGAACCTTCCGGTACCCTGTCTATAATTTCCGGAACTTTTCCGAAACCCTCCGGAAACCACTTTCCATATATGAACCTTATTCTCCGGACTCCTCCGGAACTCCTCGTGACGTCCGGGATCCCATCCGAGACTCCGAATCACCATTCGTTCACTTCATCATTTAATTATCGCAAAACCTAATTCATCGGAACGTTAATTGTGTGACCCTACGGGTTCGAAATGCATAGACATGATCATATCAATAATTAATAGCGGGACCGGGATGCCCATATTAATTCCTATACACTCAACGAAAAAACCTTTCTCGATTGAACCACGATGCCGGAGATTCCATTAATCTCATATACAATTCACTTTGTCTCACGATATTTTACTTGCCCGAGATATAATCGTTGACATCCCCATGTCTAGTTTAATCTCGTTACGGCAAGTTCTCTTTACTCGTCCATAATATAGGATCCCGGTGATTACACTTAATCACATGTCTGCCAGACTTTTGATGCTATATTACCGAGAAGGCCTGGAGATATCTTCTCCGTCACATGAGGGACAAATTTCCACTCTCGATTCATATCACCCAACAACCCACCATCGGAGATACCTGAAAGCCACCTTTATAATCATCCCAGTTACGAAGTGACGTTTGATGTCCACAAAGTATCCTCGGTGAACGGGAGTGATATAATCTCATGTCTAAGGAAACTATATTTGGCATATAAACGTGTTGACAACAAAACTTTTGTGACACGATAATGCAACTCTTATTGGGTCATGTCCATCACACCATTACCTCCTAATGATATGACTACGTTATAAAGTGACTATAACAAGTCCATACGCTAGGAATACTCTAACTATTCCTCCTGATCAACGAACTAGTCCTGTAGATGCTCACTAGGACTCCGCCTGTGTTTATATTCCACACATGTATTATGTTTCCATTTAATACAATTATAGCATGGATAATAAACTATCATCAAACGTGAATATGCTTAATAAACCATTTTATTATTGCCTCTAGGGCATTTCCCAACAGTCTCCCACTTGCACTAGAGTCAATAATCTAGTTTACATTTCCGCGATCCAACACCCATGGAGTCTCACTCATGAAGTCTCAGTGCTGATCATGTTTGCTTGTGGAAGAGGTTCTGTCCGTGCTCTGTACTTTACAGCTCTTTATGTCCTTTGCAAAATTGTAACTGTCACCTAATTTGACATTACTTCATCATCTCATGATAAACTTCTTATCATCCCATGATAAAACTCATTATCATATAATGTATATAATATGTTTGGTTATAGAGTGAAATAATCATATCCTTTCATGCCCATATGTATGATTAGTCAAACGGACTTTCTCATATCATATGCTTCTGGAACTCACTCAATCTTGAAACAACTTTCTCAAACCAAAATATTATATCTTATTTCAATCCTTGAATTAATCATATACTCATATATGTTGTAGACTTAACAAATCAACAGTGAGCCTTGTCACTTTGATATTTCCGATCATGCTTTCGCTGTGCTACTCCGATATTAAGAGATCCCTAATTTAGTCTGGCTTTATGACTTCAACCAAGTCCACCATTTTCTAAATTTATCTCAATCTCATGAAAAATGACTCCTCATTCAACATGTTCTTACAATTAAGAACTTGGGTCACATATCGTCATATACAAACATATGGTTCTTATATGTTGAGATCTATGAACAATTCATATTGAATTCCAACATATCCTCCAACCATCAATTTTGTACTGAGTTCTCTAACTCAATGCTTCACCTATATATCACAATGAGATGAACCATTCTCTGTTTCATTTTGAACTCCTTAAAAAATATTTAGGTTAAACATCCTGACTTTAATGTTTATCAAACTTATCTATCCTCCATAGATACATTCCATCTACATGAAAATTTGACGTTCAAACTAACTTCATAAGTTATGCATTGGTCCATGTCACCATTTACAACATTTATGAAATCTCCATTTCATTCAAACACTATGTTGTAAACTCCCACTCAAATATACCTCATACACATATTAAATTGTGAAGCCACTTTGGCTCCCACTCAGAAATATGTTATCTTTATATTTGACCATGATTAACTAGCTCCCACTCAAACTATGTCACCACATATTTTGATTATGGAAATTAATTTCTGCTCTAACTTAATATTATGTCACCACATATCTTAATTAGATCTCACTCAGTTTCTTATGCACTTTCTCGACACTTTGGACTCCTCCAAAACTCTTAACTCTTAAGATTCGAGAACTCATATACGAAACACCAGCACTTGCCAGCTCTAAGTTTTATTTATTCCACGCAAACTCTTTTGCAAA
>QRDG01002179.1:576578-599224 GCA_012064385.1 Puccinellia tenuiflora | reverse complement strand
CCACCCTTTATGTTCAGTTCCCGAAAGGACAACATTTGCTGGCAAACCCAAGACGTGATGCAGCTTCCATTATCACTTGCCTACCAAGGCACGATCTGCACCTCTAAGTCTAGCAAACCAAGCCCCTCTTGCTCTTTACGATTGCATTTTTTTCCAGGGCACTACATGGTATTTTCTGATGCCCTTCCTGCCAAAGGAACGTTGCTAAAATCAATCCTCTTCCTCACTCTAGCTGGAAGCTTATAAAAGGGTAACATATATGAAGGCATACCACTTAAGCATGATTGACTGAAAACTAATCAGCCTCCAATTGACTAATATTTTCCTTGCCAACAATACAGTATGTTTTCCACTTTTGTTTCCATTCCTTTCCGATCTTTATTCTGTAAACCAGTATCTGAAACAGGGGTACCCAAGTACCTCATAGGTAATTCTCTTGTTTGCAAGTAAATATTTCACTATAACTCTCCTTATTTCGTACCTAGAGGTTCGCATGAACATCAACAATCCATGTGCCGGAATAGTATTTTACTTGCATTCTGTAACTTGTTTTTCTCTTTCACGTTTTGGTTTCTTATGTTTCTGTTGGGTACGAAATTTAGATTGCTGCAATACAAATTGTTCAGTCCTGTGAAATTTTAGCATCTTAATGCAATTTATTCTTCCAAATAAATATGCAGAAATTATTTATGTAATTTATATAGTTTGTATAAAATCGTTGGGGATTTTGGGGCCAATGTGAGGCCCACCCTGTCAACCCTTTGCAGTCAGCCCTGGCTTGTAGGCCAAACCATGATTCATCTGATGAACCACACCAACTGGGTCCAGCACCAGATTATGTTGAAAGTATGATTTATTCCGGAAGTTGCCAGAACAGAGAATATATACCAGGCATAATCATTCCTTTTTCATTTGACTGAAGTTGATTAATCCAAACGTAATCTACTGTCCCTGCAGTTGTGGTAGATTAAAGGTACAACTCAGGGTATTCCAGATGGATTTTGCAAGGGGGCATTTCATTAATAAATAATCCATGTCGTCAAGTTGGCCTCAAAATTGGCAATCTGAAGATCGTTTCCAGCGGCTATGCAAGAGTGTCCTTTGTGAGAATAGTTTTCTTTGATACTGATCACATCAAACCAGCCAAAACAGGCAATCCCTCCCCCTTCTACCCTTTATGTTCAGTTCCCGAAAGGACAACATTTGCTGCCAAACCCAAGACTTGATCCAGCTTCCATTACCACTTGCCTAACAAGGCACGATTTGCACCTCTAAGTCTAGCAAACCAAGCCCCTCTTGCTCTTTAGGATTGCATTTTTTCCAGGGCACAACATGGTATTTTCTGATGCCCTTCCCGCCAAAGGAACGTTGCGCTAATCAATCCTCTTCCTCACTCTAGCTGGAAGTATAAAAGGGTAACATATATGAAGGCATACTACTTAAGCATGATTGACTGAAAACCAATCAGCCTCCAATTGGCTAATATTTTCCTTGCCAGCGACACAGTATGTTCTCCACTTTTGCCTCCATTCCTTTCCATTCTTTATTCTGTAAACTAGTATCTGAAACAGGGGAAATACCTCATAGGTAATTCTCTTGTTTCAGGTAAATATTTCACTATAACTCTCCTTATTTCGTACCTAGAGGTTTGCATGAAAATCAACAACCCATGTGCCGGAATAGTAGTTTAGTCGTACTTTATAACTTGTTTTTCTCTTTCAGGTTTTGGTTTCTTATGTTTCTGTTGGGTATGAAATTTATATTGCTGCAATACAAATTGTTCAGTCCTCTGAAATTTTAGCATCTTAATGCAATTTTATTCTTCCAAGTAAATATGCAGAAATTATTTATGTAATTTATATAGTTTGTTTAAAATCGTTGGGGATTTTGGGGTCAACTCTTTGCAGTCAGCCCTGGCTTGTAGGCCAAACCATGTGAGCCCCTGTAGCTCATCTTTTGCTCCGTTAAATTCTGTAATCTCCTAATTTTCAGTAAAAGTGCTCTGTTAAAGTTAAATTGGCGTTGGCTGGTCATTCTTTAATTAAATTAAGCTGTAAATTGCTCTGGATATATTGACTTATCGGTCCAGTAAGACTGTGCCTATTGTAGGGGATTAATAGCAATTTTCGAGAATTGTTTCCTTATTCTCATAGGCCGTTATTATTATTTACAAATGACTAATATCGTTTATGCAAAAGAAATATTGGATAAGTAAAAGTTTTGCAAAGTTTGAAGTGATCATGAGGTTTTAATTGAGAAAGAATCATGAGGCTTGGGGAAAGGCACCGCCTTCCCTCTCTTCTTCTTCAAAGAATGTCTGTATGGTTTAGTTTAAATCTAGCTTTTATCGTCTTTGTGATAGGTGGCGCGCTGGCTACAAACTGATGCTCAGTCGGTCTCGCTGGGAGTTCAGACTTATCTGCATTCTGGAAGAAAATTGCAACGACCAGCATGGTGACAGGCCAGGTTCGTGGTCTATCATATCAGATTCAGAAGGCCGGTCTGGCGGGCGTCGTTGCCCTGCCTATCCTCGATGACGGACTGAGCTGCAGCTCTCATTCTCACTTTTGACCGCCGGATCGTTCACAGCTTCCTCTCTGCTTCGTGCGTTGACGTCTCCGATCGCTCGTTAAATCCGTTGCCTTCCAACCGGGGCATTGCACAATTCCGGAGTACGCAACACGCCGCTGACTGACTGGTTACATTGTGATGCATTCTCTATTTTTTCTGTTTCGAGTAAGCAGGAAGTCTATCAGATTCAGAGTCCCGATCTGGGGGCGTAGTTACCTATCATTCCCAGCTGACTGACTGAGCTGCTAGACTCTCGCTTCTCGACGTGCCCTGCCCTGCCTGCCTAATGCCTATCATTCCGATTTCCGAGCTTCCTCTCTACGAAAAGCCGTGGAACTTCGTAACAATTGAAAACGATTTATTTGACTCGGTGAGCCAGGCATGGATGGTGATGGTTGTCAGGATCGTTATACGTCAAGCCTTCTTTTTTCAGTCGGAGAAAAGTACACGTACTTCACTTCTTCCGTTAAGCATCTTTATTAAACATCTTTAGTAAGAATCGTGGAGTACATATCCTGACTGAAGTTCTTTTTCATTTTTGTATCTATTGACATCCATGATTCCTTTCGCTGGTGATTGGTTAATACAAGAAGGTGGGAATGCGATTAGTCAGAGGATAAGCGGAAAGCACGAGCAATGTAAAACGTTAACTTTTGCGTAAATTCCCCCCACATATCCAGTACTCACTCCATCCGTTCCATCATATAGATTTTTGTCAATCCTATTTCTTCTAAGAGTTTCTCATGTCTAAACTATTTCTAATGAGTACAACTTGAGTTTACTGAAAAATGGATTTAAACTAGTTGATCGTTTGGTTCTCAATTCTCTAAGTCAGACTGTATAGTTTTAAGACCGTCGTATGTTATACTTGCATCATAGGAGATCTTTTCTGGAGAAACAGAATAATATACAAATAATTAACAACTCAAGAAACAACTTTTTGCATTCCTGTAATATACAAATCATACACACTGGGAGACATTACAACCTCCTTACCAGAAGTTATGTTCTTTTTTTTCTTCCTAAATCAACTAAAACCAATTCAATATCTAGGCAAGCCTAACAAAAAAAAAAAATGGTTTCAAAAGGGAACAAAAAAAATCGACATGGCCATCTATCTCTTGTAGGGATGCTTCACTCAGCAAACTCTTGAATGACGCTCAGAGCCCGCTTCAGCTTCAGCCGCGAACGCGCGGCGAGCTTGTCGTCTCTCTTCTTCGCTGGACTCCTCGCCGCCGTGAACCCCCCGAGCGTCCGCTCGTTAAGCTTCTCGTTGAAAAGGACGTCCTCGCCGTCTTCCAGCTCCTCCTGCTGCACCGGCACGACACGATACTTCTTGTTCTTGCCGCCACGCCGCTGTGGCCTCTTGGCCGCAAGCGCGGTGCTCGCGCGCACGGCGAGCGCAGCCATGTCGGCGGTCGACAGCGGCCGCCCGAGCACCGCCGCCGGGAGAAGGAAGTATATCTGCCCCGGCTGGAGCAGATCGCCGGCGGCCAGCACCGATGGGGACTCGTTGAAGTAGAGCGCGTCGGAGTTGCAGACGAAGAAGGAGGCGGCGTCGCCACCAAGAAGGTCGGAAACGGCGACGCGGGGGCTTGCCGGGAGCTCCTTCAACGAGCCGTCGGCGGCGATGACCCTGACCGGCGCCGGCTGGTGCGGTTGCGGCGAGAGGCTGCTTCCGTGGTTGAAACAGCTGGAAAGCTTGGCTCCCATGGAGTCTTTGAGTTTGTTCAGTGACAGTGTGTGTGTATGTGTTTGTGGTGCTGAGATATGTTTCTGTTCGAGTTTGCTTGAACTTGGATGTGGCGATTATTAAAGGATAGTGGGTATATATAGAGGTAGGTGGCGAGGATCAGAAAAGTGACAAAGAAAGGGAGACATGACTTATCACTTCAATCCCTTGCTTATTGTCCAATTGTGTAAACGCACATGCATTCAATGATTGACAATTATATTCGTCCAGAATACATGTACTAGAAAACAGTAACGATAACACCTAAAATGAAAACTTACCCCGGCGGAGCGGCAACCCGTCGCCGGTCCAGGTGGTCATCTCCTCATGATGTAGACGTCGAAACTCGGCCTCGTAGCGGTCGTCCTTGGCCGCGGTCGACTGCCACTCAGGCTTGTCGCGCTGCTCGGAGGTGAGCACGCCCCAGTAGTGGCGCACCACCGCGCCCCGCCAGCCGCAGCTCGTCGGAGTGAGTGGGTTTAGCACTGAAATGCCGTTAATGCTCAGCGCCCACACCCCAAGGGCTCGCAAGTCGGGCGGTGCGGTGTAGTGGTTGTCGTGGAGTGCCGCCGCCTCTTCAATTCCTTCAGCAGGGTATGGGGGCGGAAGCCATTGGCGATGGCTCCGCTGCTCTTCTCGCCGTCCCGCGAGACATCATCGTCCTCAGTGGCTAGCTCGGGTTTTGGACGGTGGTGAGAGTGGAGTGCGGGGGCGAGTGTGAGATTGGGCACGGGCGCTGCACGACTTTTATCGCTGCGGGGGCGGTGAGCAGCAGCTCGAAAAGGCGCGCCCACATTGACGTCGTCATACAGCAGAGGAGAAACGAGGGGTCACTCCGGCGCTGTGCCTTTGACAGGGGTTCGGTTTTCTGTGTCGATGACACGACCGTGGCGTCGCACGAAGTTTCGTCCGACACGTCCAAGCTGCTCCCGCCGCGAAGGGCGTGGGTTGGACTCGCCGGACGAAATATTGAGCCACGTCGAACGAAATCGGGCTATTGGCGTCGTGACTAGGCGTCAAATTTCGTCCGGCACTTAATAGGATTATTGGCGGCCCGACTGGAGATGCTCTTATAAAAAAAAAGTTGATCGTGCATATTACAGGGCGGATGACAAAGTAGCATAGCTTGGTTAAATTAATCATGTTGATTGATCGTAAAAAAGATACTCCCTCCGTCCCAAAAAGATGTCATTTCTTTATCTAAAGTTGAATGTATCTAGACACTATTTAGTGGTTAGATACATTCAAATTTGGATAAAGAAATGACATCTTTTTAGGACGGAGGTAGTACTATTAATCTTGATCATTGCCGTGCAGGAGCTTGCTCATATGCAAAACAATACTCTCATATAGGGCTGGGAATTCCCTGAAAAAAAAATATATAGGGCTGGGAACGCAAAAGTAACAGAGAGGCTACCGTGAGCGGCGACGCAAGCCGTTTGCCGCATCGTGCGCACTGCATAGGAACCAGGCAGCGACGACTATTCCATTCCGCTGCTACTGCAACTCTGCAAGTGACCAGTGAGTGAGACTGTGAGCCGGTCAACAATCTGGACGCCCATGCGTGTCCCCATCGGCTTTGTTCGCATCACCGCGTGCGTGCGTGCGTGCGCCCCAAACAATCGCCACGGACTT
The DNA here is from genome assembly GCA_012064385.1 of Puccinellia tenuiflora. Taxonomy (NCBI): domain Eukaryota; kingdom Viridiplantae; phylum Streptophyta; class Magnoliopsida; order Poales; family Poaceae; genus Puccinellia; species Puccinellia tenuiflora. Next base: position 593,286 of record QRDG01002179.1, on the reverse strand, counting down.
TTCGGCGTGCGTCAACTGTAGCTTCGCCCGTGCTTCGATCGGGAGCAGCAACGGGAGAATGTTCAGGAGCAGCAACGTGAAAGCGGCGGCGGGGTGGAAATAATCGGGAGCTCATGGGATGTTGGCAGCTTGGGCCGGCGAGGTACAGCCTTCCATCGCAGGTAAGATTTCTCGCCGGAGACGAAAATCGCACGGTCGCTTCGTGGCCTTCTCGATCGCTCAGTGGAATCACACTACCGGTCAGGCAAGTTGGGGTTGATTGGACCGGGAATAAGCAGGTAACCGTATTTAGACCTGCTATTTGTATGTAAATTCTCTTATATTTACTGAATAAATGAAATGTAAAGGTGAAAATAGGTTGAAGAGGAATAATTAACTGTGTAACTAAGATAAGAATATTTTGAGAAGAGTAACCTTTGTGCACAGCTATTTGATAAAAGTTATGACACTACAATAATTATTTGGATGTCTCGGATGTTCTGTTTATAAAGTTCACCATTTTTACAGTTAATTTTGCTTATTCTAAGTGAACGTTCAGTGTCGTGAAAACATGATCTAGAACTAGTTATTTATTTGGTCCTCAGTTCTTTAAGTCCATCTCTTTGTTTTAGGACCACAAAAAATATCAAACCATGGCGCCTCCCGAGCCGCCTCATGCGACACTAGCGCCACCGCTAAGCCAGCCTCTTCCTTCACCTATCGACCGCCAGCTCTCCCTAGCCCCCACCCCCGGCTTCTCTATCGACTACCATCGTCCCTGATGGAGCCCTTCACCCCGTTGGGTCCTCGCTTGCCTAGATCCCTGATTCATCGATGGTGCGGCGCTACGTACAGTGATGAAGTGGAATGAAATGAACCGTTCCATTCATCTAGAATGGAAAATCATGGTTACATTTGTTCCTGTGTTGGTTAGAGGCAATCAGATGGAATAGAATGCTTCCATCAAGATATTTGGTTGGAGGTACGAGAAGGAATTAACGTGGTTCAAATCATTTTCTAATGAAGAGTGAGATTATCATTGTCATTAAGAGATCAACCCTTTATTTTGTAAAATTCGAAAATCATATTTCTAAGTTTCAAGAAATCTAAAAAAATCACATACATAGACAATATTACATCCTACCAATGTGCAAAATCTCAACTTGAAATAATTCATATTCCGGGTACAAAATATAACAAAATCTGGCAGATTAGCACGATGGTTATCGTTTCTGTTCCAGCGCTAATCTAATAGTTGAAGAGAATTAGCACGATGGCTAGAGCCCCGTTCCAGCACATTCCACCAATTTGGTGGAGCCAGTGCACTCCGCATGTAAGGGGTATATTCCTTTTGGAGGAACTAACTTGTTCCATTTCTATCCACAACCAAACACATGAAATGGATCTCGGTGTGGAACGGATTCATTTCATTCCAGTTTTCCCAAAGCCAAACACGCCCTAAATTGCATCCTTGTATATATGCAACAATAGTCGAAGATTCTCTCCTCCTAATATTCTCGAAATAAATGATGCCATCACAACAACAACAACAAATGGAGAGACCGGACAATACAGATAAAAGATTAATAACTCACGAAACAGTTTTCTGCTTTCCCGTTGTTTTGTACCCTGGGTGGTATTTACATCCTCTTGCCCAGAATTCGTACATGTGCTTTTCTCTCCTAAATCAACCATAACCAATTCAATATCTAGGCTTATTTAAGCCTCACAACCAAAAAATGTTTACAAATAATCAACCGACACTATCTGTCTCTTGCAGGGATGCTTCACTCAGCCATCTCCTGAATGATGCTCAGAGCCCGCTTCAGCCGTGACCGAGCGACGAGTTTCTCTTGAATCTTCTTCACCGGACTCACTGGCATCGGGAACTCCCCAAGCGTCCGCTCATTAACCTTCTCGTTGAACCGGACGTCCTCGCCGTCTTCCAGCTCATCCTGCTGCACCGGCACGACGCGCACCTTCTTATTCCTCCCGCCACGGCGCCGCTGTGGCCTCCTGGCCGCGAGCGCGGTGCTCGCGCGCACGGCGAGGGCAGCCATGTCGGCGGTCGACAGCGGCCGCCCGAGCATCGCCGCCGGGAGCAAGAAGTATATCTGCCCCGGCTGGAGCAGCTCGCCGGCGGCCATCACCGGTGGGGGCTCGTTGAAGTAGAGCGCGTCGGAGTTGCAGACGAAGAAGGAGGCGGCTTCGGCGCCGAGAACGTCCGCGACGGCGACGCGGGGGATGGCCGGGAGCTCCTTCAACGAGCCGTCGGCGGCGATGACCCTGACCACGGCCGGCGCCGGCTGGTGTGCCTGATGCTGCGAGAGGATGCTTCCGTGGTTGAAACAGCTGGAAAGCTTGGCTCCCATGGAATTCTTTGCGTTTGTTCGGATCGTGTGTGGAAGTGGTGAGGTTCTTTTTCAGTTCGTTGGAACTTGGATGTGTGTGGAGATCAAGAGGATGATGGCGGTGTATATGTAGAGGTAGGTGGTGGTGAGAAGAGAATCGGAATGTTTGAAAGTGAGAGGCCAATCGCTCGCTACCGTGAGCACTGACGCACGCTGTTGACTGACGGCAGATGCTCGCTTCACCGAATGGGAACCAGACAGGAACGACTATTCCTCCGACCAGTGAGAGTGACTGGGAGTCAAAACAGTCTGGAGATTCCACACGTGGGGCCAACCGCGTGTACTGTAGCCATCATCGCGCCGGGAGCTCGCGTCAGCTCGCACGCCCTTGTGGCCGAAACAAACAATCACCACGGACTTTTCGGCGTCAGCCGCGGTTTCGTCGGTGCTTCCTTCCATCGTCAGCCGCAGCGGGAGGTTTCTCCAGCCGGAGAAAGAGCGTCGTGGTCGCTTCGTTGCCTTCTAGATCGGGCAAGTCGAAATCAAATTACCGGTCAGTTACGTTGGGTCGCTTCGACCCCGTCGCAGCGGGTAAGAGCATCTCCACTCGCTATGCCAATACAGCGCCCGACGAGCTGCATTGGCACCGTCCGGACGGGATTGTGACTATTGGTGTCGCCCGCTCCCTAGTCGCGGCGCTAATAACCGATACGGAACTTACCATTTTTTTTTCAAAAATAAACATAATGAATATATTTAGTCTATAGACCCCGCATGTCATTGACCCAAAGGCGACGCAGAGATACATCGCATCGACGCAGGCCAACGCATCGATGCAGGCGGCGCATTGATGCAGCGTAGGAGTGCGAAGCGTCGCCTCGTAGCAGGGACGTATTGATACAGCGGTAGCAGTGACCACGCGGCGCAATGCATGTCGGTGGCGTTCCAAGCGTCGGGCCGCAGTCACCACGCGGCGCCATCGGCCGGCTTTAAAAGGTCACCACCGGCCCTCTCTTCTATCCACACAACACCACCACCGAACACTCTCCGCTTCACTTGCAACGGAATCATGAACCGCCGCGGTGCCCGGCCGGCGGAGGACGACCGCGAGCGACGCCATCACCTCGATGGCTGCCGACGCCGCAACGAGGCACGCCGCGTCCAGGGGCTCCGGATCGCGGGGCGGGCTATAGCTCCACCGCCACCACCTCCTCCGCGTCCGATGACGGTCGCCGAGGCGTAGCACCACCTGGAGAACTACCTCCCCCGTGCCGCCCGGCGCCCGCCGCCTGCCGGACGGGTGGCATACTGATACGTGTCAAATTTATCTATAATTTTTTATTGATCCATGCTAATTATATGCCATTGTTACATGTTTTTACTATATAATTACCTCATTTTTAGGCTTTTTGTCGGACTAACCTATTGACAAGATGCCCACTGCCAGTTCCCTGTTTTTGCTGTTTTCTATTTCAAAAAAGTTATTTCTGGAAATATTCTCGGAATTGGACGATAAGTTACGGGGATTTTTTATGCGACAAGAGGAAGTCAGAGACCAAGGGGCAACCTGGGGGGCCACCCAGGGGCGGTTAGTGGCCGCGGCCCCACCTGGACCCGCGGGTGGGACCCGCCCCTGCCCTCTGGGCACTGTCTCGGCCCCCCTCGACGCCTATAAAATCACAAAAACCCTAAAACACTCGGGGGCGACAATTATTTTCCAGAAACTCCATCCGAAGCCGCCTCCTACTCGAAATCTAATTCGGAGAGATTCTGAAGCTGCTCCCGACACGCTGCCGAAGGGGAGATTGATCCCGGAGGGCTCTACATCGCCATGCCTTCCGCCGGGATGATGTGTGAGTAGTTCCACCTTGGACTACGGGTCCATGGTAGTAGCTAGATGGTTGTCTCTCTCCCTTGTGCTTCATGTTTATGATCTTGTGAGCTGCCCTACATGATCAAGATCGACTATTTGTAATGCTATGTGATGTGTTTGTTGGGATCCGATGGATTACGAACTTAGGATCAAATTGTGCATGGTTCTTATATCTTAATTTATGTTCTTGCATGCTCTCCCATATGTGTAGTTGCTTTGGCCAATTGATTGATTATGTCTTCAAGAGAGAGTATTTATGCTAGATAGTTGGTTCATGCCCCCTCTTGTGCCTGGGCACGAGCGACAGAAACGTCTAACGACGAGGGTGTGCTGTTGCGACTAGAGCTAAAACAACGGTGTTTATGTCTACGTGATTATAAATGTTGTTTACATCATACACTTTACTTAATGTAAATGTTTGTTGACAGGCTGGATAGCGATCCCTAGGTGGACTTTTTAGACAAAGATGCAGTTGGATGGCGGTCTTTGTTTCTTGTTGTGCTGCCTACATGAATATTACCATGAACACTTTGATATAGCTAGATTAAGTTTGTGTCATAATCTTGTCAATTGATCAACTGTAATTTGTTCGCCCTTCACATGAGTATTTTATTTATTGGAGAGGCACCGCTAGTGAACCCATGGCCCCCGGTGCATCTTTTTACATTGTTTACAACCTCGTTTACTTGCTTTTAATATTCACTTGCTTGTTGGTCCGTTTTCATAAAATCATTTCACTACACTATACTGATGACCCACAAGTATAGGGTATCGCAACAGTCTTCGAGGGAAGTAAAACCCAAATTTATTGATTCGATGCAAGGGGAGCCAAAGAATATTTATAAGTCTTGCCGGCACAGTGGAAACCAGGGTACCACGGGCCGGCCTGCCAGGGCCCACACGATTCTTCAGAAGATTTCGCTAAGGACCAGGCTCTCCAAGCCTGGCGAGCCTCGCGAGGGTTTTTCCCTCGCGAGGGACCTTTTCTCCTCGTCGAGGGTTTTCTCCCTTGGCGAGGAACCTCTCCTCGAGAGGGCATCTCGGACGCCACCAGCAAATTCTGCTAAGGACCAAGCCGAAAGGCTCGGCGAGGCCTTTTGCCTCGCGAGGCTTCCTTCCTCTCGAAGCCAGCTCTGCTTCCGCAGCAGAGCGCACATGGGCTCTGCATTCTCTGCAGAGTGACGACCGCGCCAGCGCGCGGTGACAGCAGCGCTCCAGTTGCCATTCTGATGTATAAAGGAGTCAACAAAGCTGCACCAAGCAAAGGAGCCCCAAGGTTTGCCACTTTGGTGATAAGGGAACCGTCTGCAGCAACCCTCCAAGGACGACGTCACCGTCGGACACATCCTGCCTCAGCAGCGCCAACCCACTGTCCTGTTTGGACGGTGGCTTTTCCAGCTTTGGTGACGCCGCTCACTGCCATGGACCGCGTCCACGAACTTTACCTTTATGGTGGACTCTACCTTTATTGTGCACCGCACCTCCTCCTTCGTCGCCGTGTGGTAGCCCTTCCCGCCAAGATGTTTTGGGGGAAGAGGCCCGAGACGCCTATAAAAGGAGGGGGAGCACGCCCGTGCAAAGGGTTGAATCTTTGGTTCTTCTCCGATTCTAGGGTTAGCCATTGTTAGCCACCCAGAGCTCGCCAAGCTCGCCCTGTACTGAAACCTCTTCAAGCAAGTGCAATACAATCCGAAGCAGGACGTAGGGGTTTTACCTCACCTAGAGGGCCCTGAACCTGGGTAAGACCGCGTGTTCCTCTCTGCAGTGTTTCCCCGCAGCGATCCAGGCGAGCACCGTCGCCAAGGCACGTTGAGGGTTGTTTGATTCCGTGTTCAGCCACTTACTCGATCCTTCGTGAGACACACCCAGTTCCTGGGACAGTTCTCCGACATTTGGCGCCAGGTAGGGGGCTGAGGCGCATCTTCAACCTCGACACCGCCATGGCCGGCTCTCGCGCCGAACGCCTCGCTCGCCGGACGGCCAGCGCCGCCACCACTCCCACTGGCAACCCGCGCGGCCGCCCGCGCGGAAGTGCTGCTCCGGAGCGCCGCGTCGACCCCGAGCCCCGCATCGAGCACCCGAAGGACGACGACATCGACCACGCTGAGGACGACCTCGGCGAAGAGGAAGCCTCCTCCCTGCACCCGTCGCGGGACCGTGCTGCTTCCTCGCTGGACCGTCCTGCGCCCAGCCCGGCGACTGCGCTTCTCATGGCGCAGGAGCTGCTGCAGTACCGCCCCACGCTGGAGGCCCAGGAGGCCTGGCTCAACCACCTCTCCAAGCTTGTCGGCGCCGCTCGCGTCGCCGCTCCTGCACCGTCCTGTTCGCTGGTCCTCTCTGCACGCGCAGGGGACGTGGCGCACGGCGCACCACATGCTCCTCCTCGTCACCCCGCGCCCGCTCCCGCTCCAGCTTCACCGGCTCCACCGCAACCTGCTCCAGCCGGGGCTCCTCCTCGCGACAACCGCGCTGCGTCGCACGCATCGTCGCCGCACGACTGCCAAATCATGCAGCGAGCCCCGGAGGACGCACGCGTGAGCATCGAGCGCAACCAGGATCGCCACAACCGCGCCGTCCATGACGTCGCCACCGCGGGGCGCCACCTCCGCGCCACCCTCGCCAACGGCACGGTCACCTACGGCACGACGGTCGCGTTCACTCGCAGCCTCTGTCGCGTCGTCTGGACGGTCAAGTTCCGGCCGGATCTTGCTCTGTGTTACGACGACAAGAACAACCCCCTGAAGTTCCTGCAGCTCTACACCTTGGCCATTCAGGCCGCCGGGGGCGACGACAAGGTCATGGCGAACTGGTTCCCCATGGCCCTCAAGGACTACGCGTCCTCGTGGCTCACCAACCTCCCCGCCGAGTCCATCAACACCTGGGAAGACCTCTGCCGGTGCTTCGTCGCCAACTTCAAGGGCACGTACGAGCGCGGCCTCACGTACAACGACCTCCGCGCCGTGCGCCAGAAGCCTGGCGAGACCCTCCGCAAGTACATCCAGCGCTTCAGCCAAGTGTGTCGGGAGAATGACCCCCGGGTATGCCAAAGTCCACGACTCAACAAAAGAACAAGAAAAGCAAACCACGAGGATCAAGTAAGCTGCTGGCTGGAGGCTCCAGGCAGCCCGTCCGGCTGGAGCTCCAGGCAGCCCGTCCGGCTGGAAGCTCCAGGCTGCCCTAAGTAGTACTAGCTGGGCCTAATGGGCCACCCCTTTGTCCCCTGGGCATCCCCTTTATAAGGTGCACCAGGGAGCCCTTGAGAGGGAGGATACACCTTTAGAGGAAACCCTAGATGCATATTTGGGAGGTGAAGGCTCTTCTCATCCCCACCTACCCCTTCTTCTTCCTCTAGCTAGAGAGACAAACACAGCTCAAGGAGCAGCCATGTAGCCCGAGATCTATGCCATGATATACATTAGACATGCAGGACGTAGGGGTGTTACCTCCACAAGAGGGCCCCGAACCTGGGTACATCGCGTGTGTTCTTGCCGTGCTTGTGCCCAATCACGCCGGAACGCCATCGCCGCCTTGCCCCATAATCTTTTCCATCTCTGATGGATATGCCGTGCAACCCACCACGACATTTGGCGCCCACCGTGGGGCGAGCGGCGAGCGGATCCCGTTCTTGGCGGGACCCCTCTTCCTCAACATCTTCACCAAGCTCTCTCTTGAAGAAACTCGGGGACTTGCGTCCGCGAGCGCCGGACCGCTCGCGTCCAGCATCCTCGTCGCTGGCTCCGGCCACCGTGGCGCGTCCTGAGTCCAGCCGTGCCCACGCGCCTCCGCCCGCGCCTCCGCGGCCTGCGCCATCTCTCTGCATCAACACCTACGGCCTCACCTCCGCCACGCCCTGGTTGATCTGACCTCTTCGTGGCCGAGCTCCTCCACCGCGCCCGCGTCCGCGTGCCCGCGGCTGCATCTTCCACCGAGATGCGCTCGTCCGCTCACCCATCTGCACCTGCGCGCCCGTGCGCTCGTCGACCTCCCGCACCCGAGCTGCGCCCGCGCCTCTCCCCTGCAGAGCGTCGCTGGCGTGCCGTCCTCCGCTTCCCGCGTGAGCCCGTTCCCGTGCCCGTCGACCTCTGCATCTCCAGGCCAGACCTTCGGTTCTCCACGCCCACGCATCCTTCATCCGCGCCTGCGCGGAACGCCTCCGACCGCGTTGCCCGTCCAGCGCGCCAACCTCCTCAGCCCGTGGCCGCGCCCCGTGCTCGCCGACGCACCCCCGGTTGCGCCCGCACCAGCCTCGTCTAGCCGCGCCCCGCGCCCGCCTCGACTGCCGCTCCGGCCGCCTCCGACTGTCCGGCTTGGGCGCGTGCCGGCCCGCGCGCCCCGCTCGCCAGCACCGCCGCCTCCGGCCTCCCCCTGCTCTAGTTCTCCCCGGCCGCCTGCGCCCGCCTGCCGCGCCGGCCACCTCCGGCTCCAACTCGTCGTCGATCTCGCGCTCCCGGCCGCCCGCCCGTGCCTGGCCTCCTCCGCCTCTACCCGCGTGCCGGCTCCGCCTGCGTGGCCGCATCCGTGCCCGGCCGCGTCCGGCTTCTTCTCCAACGCCTCCGCCCGGTTCTGGCCGCCTCCGCATCCGCACCCGGCCGCGCCCAGCCTCTTCACCGTCCGCCTTCGCCCCCGCCTGGCCGGCGCCGGCCGCCTCCGGCTCCATGCCCGGCCGTCTCACAGCCCGGACCCGAGTCGGCCGCCTCGTAGCCTCTGTGCCGGCTCTGCCCCATGCGACGTTGGTGGACACCAAAGGAATCGAGAGAGGAAGAAGGCCGACTAAAAAAAAGATGGAGCCGGCCGGTCCGGTTGGAAAATTAAATAGAAGAAAAAAGGAGTCAAGCCGGCAGGGTGGACTGCGAGTCTAGGACTCCATTTGCCTCCGGCTACAAGCAGGCCGGCCGCCCTGGCAGTTCGGCTTCCAGATTGCGGCACCTCTTCTTCGACCACACAACCAACGAAGCTAGTGCCAGACGACAAACCGGCAAGCCGGGACAGTAAAGTGCACACAAATAGTCCAAAAGGATCGGACCAAAGCGAGTTGGCATAGAAATCAACCAAAGGATTCAAACATCATAAATTTTGGATATTGAGATCTAATGACTAACTTCGTCTCTTGGATGACTTTTTTTTGCATGAACCTGCCGAGGATCGAACGACCTCGACAGCTTCGGGGGCTAGTGGGTCCCCAAGCCAACCAGCTCCTCCAGCCGACTACCCCTTCGACCGGCTCCATCCGCAGCTGGGTTTTCGGGAGCATGTCACCGCCATCGCCCACACCGCGGAGCTCGGTGGCTCGACATCATCATCGCCATCACTCCCAACTTGGAGCTCGGAAGCGCAATTGCCGTCAGCCGGCAATCTCATTCCTGGGTCCTGCGCACACACCGACCCGAAGGACTATCACCCCGAGTCACGGACTCGGGGGCTGCCACGCCGTCAGCCGGCATTGCATTCCCGGGGCCTGCGCACACGCCGACCCGGAGGACTATCACCCCGAGTCACGGACTCGGGGGCTGCCACGCCGTCAGCCGGCATTGCATTCCCGGGGCCTGCGCACACGCCGACCCGGAGGACTATCACCCCGAGTCACGGACTCGGGAGCTGCCACCCGTCAGCCGGCATTGCATTCCCAGGGCCTGCGCACACGCCGACCCGGAGGACTATCACCCTGAGTCACGGACTCGGGGGCTGCCACGTCGTCAGCCGGCATTGCATTCCCGGGTCCTGCGCACACGCCGACCCGGAGGACTATCACCCCGAGTCACGGACTCGGGGGCTGCCACGCCGTCAGCCGGCATTGCATTCTCGGGTCCTGCACACACGCCGACCCGGAGGACTATCACCCCGAGTCACGGACTCGGGGGCTGCCACGCCGTCAGCCGGCATCGCATTCCTGGGTCCTGCGCATACGCCGACCCGGAGGACTCTATCACCCCGAGTCACGGACTCGGGGGCTGCCACGCCGTTAGCCGGCATCGCATTCCCGGGTCATGCGCACACGCTGACCCGGAGGACTATCACCCCGAGTCACGGACTCGGGGGCTGCCACGCTGTCAGCCGGCATCGCATTCCCGGGTCCTGCGCATACGCCGACCCGGAGGACTATCACCCCGAGTCACGGACTCGGGGGCTGCCACGCCGTCAGCCGGTATTGCATTCCCGGGTCCAGCGCACACGCCGACCCGGAGGACTATCACCCCGAGTCACGGACTTGGGGGCTGCCACGCCGTCAGCCGGCATTGCATTCCCGGGTCCTGCGCACACGCCGACCCGGAGGACTATCACCCCGAGTCACGGACTCGGGGGCTGCCACGCCGTCAGCCGGCATCGCATTCCCGGGTCCTGCGCATACGCCGACCCGGAGGACTCTATCACCCCGAGTCACGGACTCGGGGGCTGCCACGCCGTCAGCCGGCATCGCATTCCCGGGTCCTGCGCACACGCCGACCCGGAGGACTATCACCCCGAGTCACGGACTCGGGGGCTGCCACGCCGTCAGCCGGCATCGCATTCCCGGGTCCTGCGCACACGCCGATCCGGAGGACTATCACCCCGAGTCACGAACTCGGGGGCTGCCACGCCGTCAGCCGGCATTGCATTCCCGGGTCCTGCGCACACGCCGACCCGGAGGACTATCACCCCGAGTCACGGACTCGGGGGCTGCCACGCCGTCAGCCGGCGTCTCATTCCCGGGGGCTGCGCAGCCGCAGACCCGGAGGACTCACACCCCGGTCAAGAGCCCGGTTCAGCTTCAAGGATTTTTATCCGGCTTCAATTTCAAGGATTTTCATCCGGCTTCAAGGATTTTCATCTGGCCACAATTTTCATCCGGCTTCAAGGATTTTCATCTGGCCACAACTTTCATCCGGCTTCAAGGATTTTCATCCGGCTTCAAGGATTTTCATCCGGCTTCAAGGATTTTCATCTGGCCACAACTTTCATCCGGCTTTAAGGATTTTCATCCGGCTTCAAGGATTTTCATCTGGCCACAACTTTCATCCGGCTTCAAGGATTTTCATCCGGCTTCAAGGATTTTCATCCGGCTTCAAGGATTTTCATCCGGCTTCAAGGATTTTCATCTGGCCACAACTTTCATCCGGCTTCAAGGATTTTCATCCGGCGTCAAGTTCATCCGGCTCCAACTTCGTCCGGCTTCAAGTTCATCCGACCTCAAGTTCGTCCGGCTTCAAGTTCATCCAGCATCAGCCGGCTTCAGCTCCGACTCCAGCATCTCATCCACAACAACCAAGACAAGGGGAAGATCGCGAAGTCTTCCCAGCAAGCTAGCAAGACTCCACGATCTCGGGGGCTAGTGTCGGGGGAATGACCCCCGGGTATGCCAAAGTCCACGACTCAACAAAAGAACAAGAAAAGCAAACCACGAGGATCAAGCAAGCTGCTGGCTGGAGGCTCCAGGCAGCCCGTCCGGCTGGAGCTCCAGGCAGCCCGTCCGGCTGGAAGCTCCAGGCTGCCCTAAGTAGTACTAGTTGGGCCTAATGGGCCACCCCTTTGTCCCCTGGGCATCCCCTTTATAAGGTGCACCAGGGAGCCCTTGAGAGGGAATATACACCTTTAGAGGAAACCCTAGATGCATATTTGGGAGGTGGAGGCTCTTCTCATCCCCACCTATCCCTTCTTCTTCCTCTAGCTAGAGAGACAAACACAGCTCAAGGAGAAGCCATGTAGCCCGAGATCTATGCCATGATATACATCAGACATGCAGGACGTAGGGGTGTTACCTCCACAAGAGGGCCCCGGACCTGGGTACATCGCGTGTGTTCTTGCCGTGCTTGTGCCCAATCCCGCCGGAACGCCATCGCCACCTTGCCCCATAATCTTTTCCATCTCTGATGGATATGCCGTGCAACCCACCATGACATTTGGCGCCCACCGTGAGGCGAGCGGCGAGCGGATCCCGTTCTCAGCGGGACCCCTCTTCCTCGACATCTTCACCAAGCTCTCTCCTGAAGAAACTCGGAGACTTGCATCCGCGAGCGCCGGACCGCTCGCGTCCAGCATCCTCGTCGCTGGCTCCGGCCGCCGTGGCGCGTCCTGAGTCCAGCCATGCCCACGCGCCTCCGCCCGCGCCTCCGCGGCCTGCGCCATCTCTCTGCATCAACACCTACGGCCTCACCTCCGCCACGCCCTGGTCGATCTGACCTCTACGTGGCCGAGCTCCTCCACCGCGCCCGCGTCCGCGTGCCCGCGGTTGCATCTTCCACCGAGATGCGCTCGTCCGCTCACCCATCTGCACCTGCGCGCCCGTGCGCTCGTCGACCTCCCGTACCCGAGCTGCGCCCGCGCCTCTCCCCTGCAGAGTGTCGCTGGCGTGCCGTCCTCCGCTTCCCGCGTGAGTCCGTTCCCGTGCTCGTCGACCTCTGCATCTACAGGCCAGACCTTCGGTTCTCCACGCCCACGCATCCTTCATCCGCGCCTGCGCGGAACGCCTCCGACCGCGTTGCCCGTCCAGCGCGCCAACATCCTCAGCCCGTGGCCGCGCCCCGTGCTCGCCGTTGCACCCCTAGTTGCGCCCGCACCAGCCTCGTCTAGCCGCGCCCCGCGCCCGCCTTGACTGCCGCTCCGGCCGCCTCCGCCTGTCCGGCTTGGGCGCGTGCCGGCCCGCGCGCTCCGCTCGCCAGCACCGTCGCCTCCGGCCTCCCCCTGCTCTAGTTCTCCCCGGCCGCCTGCGCCCGCCTACCGCGCCGGCCACCTCCGGCCCCAACTCATCGTAGACCTCGCGCTCCCGGCCGCCCGCCCGTGCCTGGCCTCCTCCGCCTCTACCCGCGTGTCGGCTCCGCCCGCGTGGCCGCATCCGTGCCCGGCCGCGTCCGGCTTCTGCTCCAACGCCTCCGCCCGGTTCTGGCCGCCTCCGCATCCGCACCCGGCCGCGCCCGGCCTCTTCACCGTCCGCCTTCACCCCCGCCTGGCCAGCGCCGGCCGCCTCCGGCTCCATGCCCGGCCGTCTCACAGCCCGGACCTGAGTCGGCCGCCTCGCAGCCTCTGTGCCGGCTCCGCCCCGTGCGATGTAGGTGGTCACCAAAGGAATCGAGAGAGGAAGAAGGCCGACTAAAAAAAAAGATGGAGCCGGCCGGTCCGGTTGGAAAATTAAATAGAAGAAAAAAGGAGTCAAGCCGGCAGGGTGGACTGGGAGTCTAGGACTCCATTTGCCTCCGGCTACAAGCAGGCCGGCCGCCCTGGCAGTTCGGCTTCCAGATTGCGGCACATCTTCTTCTACCACACAACCAACGAAGCCAGTGCCAGACGACAAACCGGCAAGCCAGGACAGTAAAGTGCACACAAATAGTCCAAAAGGATCGGACCAAAGCGAGTTGGCATAGAAATCCACTAAAGGATTCAAACATCATAAATTTTGGATATTGAGATCTAATGACTAACTTCGTCTCTTGGATGACTGTTTTTTTGCATGAACCTGTCGAGGTCCTCCCGCTGACGCCGAACGACCTCGACAGCTTCGGGGGCTAGTGGGTCCCCAAGCCAACCAGCTCCTCCAGCCGACTACCCCTTCGACCGGCTACATCCGCAGATGGGTTTTCGAGACCATGTCACCGCCATCGCCCACACCGCGGAGCTCGGTGGCTCGACATCATCATCGCCATCACTCCCAACTTGGAGCTCGGAAGCGCAATTGCCGTCAGCCGGCAATCTCATTCCCGAGTCTTGCGCACACGCCGACCTGGAGGACTATCACCCCGAGTCACGGACTCGGGGGCTGCCACGCCGTCAGCCGGCATTGCATTCCCGGGGGCTGCGCACACGCCGACCCGGAGGACTATCACCCCGAGTCACGGACTCGGGGGCTGCCACGCCGTCAGCCGGCATTGCATTCCCGAGGCCTACGCACACGCCGACCCGGAGGACTATCACCCCGAGTCACGGACTCGGGGGCTGCCACGCCGTCAGCCGGCATTGCATTCCCGGGGCCTGCGCACACGCCGACCCGGAGGACTATCACCCCGAGTCACGGACTCGGGGGCTGCCACGTCGTCAGCCGGCATTGCATTCCCGGGTCCTGCGCACACGCCGACCCGGAGGACTATCACCCCGAGTCACGGACTCGGGGGCTGCCACGCCATCAGCCGGCATTGCATTCTCGGGGCCTGCGCACACGCCGACCCGGAGGACTATCACCCCGAGTCACGGACTCGGGGGCTGCCACGCCGTCAGCCGGCATTGCATTCCCGGGGCCTGCGCACACGCCGACCCGGAGGACTATCACCCCGAGTCACGGACTCGGGCGCTGCCACGCCGTCAGCCGGCATTGCATTCCTGGGGCCTGCGCACACGCCGACCCGGAGGACTATCACCCCGAGTCACGGACTCGGGGGCTGCCACACCGTCAGCCGGCATCGCATTCCCGGGTCCTGCGCATACGCCGACCCGGAGGACTATCACCCCGAGTCACGGACTCGGGAGCTGCCACGCTGTCAGCCGGCATTGCATTCCCGGGTCCTACGCACACGCCGACCCGGAGGACTATCACCCCGAGTCACGGACTCGGGGGCTGCCACGCCATCAGCCGGCATTGCATTCCCGGGGCCTGCGCACACGCCGACCCGGAGGACTATCACCCCGAGTCACGGACTCGGGGGCTGCCACGCCGTCAGCCGGCATCGCATTCCCGGGTCCTGCGCATACGCCGACCCGGAAGACTCTATCACCCCGAGTCACGGACTCGGGGGCTGCCACGCCGTCAGCCGGCATCGCATTCCCGGGTCCTGCGCACACGCCGACCCGGAGGACTATCACCCCGAGTCACGGACTCGGGGGCTGCCACGCCGTCAGCCGGCATCGCATTCCCGGGTCCTGCGCACACGCCGACCCGGAGGACTATCACCCCGAGTCACGGACTCGGGGGCTGCCACGCCGTCAGCCGGCATTGCATTCCCGGGTCCTGCGCACACGCCGACCCGGAGGACTATCACCCCGAGTCCGTGACTCGGGGGCTGCCACACCATCAGCCGGCGTCTCATTCCCGGGGGCTGCGCAGCCGCAGACCCGGAGGACTCACACCCCGGTCAAGAGCCCGGTTCAGCTTCAAGGATTTTTATCCGGCTTCAATTTCAAGGATTTTCATCCGGCTTCAAGGATTTTCATCTGGCCACAATTTTCATCCGGCTTCAAGGATTTTCATCTGGCCACAACTTTCATCCGGCTTCAAGGATTTTCATCCGGCTTCAAGGATTTTCATCCGGCTTCAAGGATTTTCATCTGGCCACAACTTTCATCCGGCTTCAAGGATTTTCATCCGGCTTCAAGGATTTTCATCTGGCCACAACTTATCATCCGGCTTCAAGGATTTTCATCCGGCTTCAAGGATTTGCATCCGGCTTCAAGGATTTTCATCCGGCTTCAAGGATTTTCATCTGGCCACAACTTTCATCCGGCTTCAAGGATTTTCATCCGGCGTCAAGTTCATCCGGCTCCAACTTCGTCCGGCTTCAAGTTCATCCGGCCTCAAGTTCGTCCGGCTTCAAGTTCATCCAGCATCAGCCGGCTTCAGCTCCGACTCCAGCATCTCATCCACAACAACCAAGACAAGGGGAAGATCGCGAAGTCTTCCCAGCAAGCTAGCAAGACTCCACGATCTCGGGGGCTAGTGTCGGGGGAATGACCCCCGGGTATGCCAAAGTCCACGACTCAACAAAAGAACAAGAAAAGCAAACCACGAGGATCAAGCAAGCTGCTGGCTGGAGGCTCCAGGCAGCCCGTCCGGCTGGAGCTCCAGGCAGCCCGTCCGGCTGGAAGCTCCAGGCTGCCCTAAGTAGTACTAGCTGGGCCTAATGGGCCACCCCTTTGTCCCCTGGGCATCCCCTTTATAAGGTGCACCAGGGAGCCCTTGAGAGGGAGGATACACCTTTAGAGGAAACCCTAGATGCATATTTGGGAGGTGAAGGCTCTTCTCATCCCCACCCTACCCCTTCTTCTTCCTCGAGCTAGAGAGACAAACACAACTCAAGGAGCAACCATGTAGCCCGAGATCTATGCCATGATATACATTAGACATGCAGGACGTAGGGGTGTTACCTCCACAAGAGGGCCCCGAACCTGGGTACATCGCGTGTGTTCTTGCCGTGCTTGTGCCCAATCCCGCCGGAACGCCATCGCCGCCTTGCCCCATAATCTTTTCCATCTCTGATGGATATGCCGTGCAACCCACCACGACATTTGGCGCCCACCGTGGGGCGAGCGGCGAGCGGATCCCGTTCTCAGCGGGACCCCTCTTCCTCGACATCTTCACCAAGCTCTCTCCTGAAGAAACTCGGAGACTTGCATCCGCGAGCGCCGGACCGCTCGCGTCCAGCATCCTCGTCGCTGGCTCCGGCCGCCGTGGCGCGTCCTGAGTCCAGCCGTGCCCACGCGCCTCCGCCCGCGCCTCCGCGGCCTGCTCCATCTCTCTGCATCAACACCTACGGCCTCACCTCCGCCACGCCCTGGTCGATCTGACCTCTTCGTGGCCGAGCTCCTCCACCGCGCCCGCGTCCGCGTGCCC